>OX104044.1:600000-765000 GCA_944470415.2 Schistosoma rodhaini
TTATATACTTGTTAAGAACATTTCTATATAAAAATGAAAAGGTCAACTAAACTGGAAATTGAGAGGGGGGCAAAAGCAATCATGATCTGAAAATAAAGGTGTGTGGACATGTACCAAAATGGTTGTAGAAACAAATAAAATCAAATGACTTAATAAGAGTAGAAGATAAACATCCATTATTCTCTATTACCAAACAGATAATCGAAACAGGTTATAAGATTGATCTTAACTTGGCATTTATGATGTTGTATAAAAGTGTAAAAGGGTTTATTGAAGTCTTAACCATACGAAAATTCAAGCCCCATTTGTGTATTCCAAAATAGTTTGTTCTTACCTTAAACCGACCCTAATAATATTAGCTTATTATTCAGAGTGATTAGGTTTCAGATTGTTTTCTCCTCTTAGCCCCCCCCCCATTTCCAGACTAGTTGACCTTTTCATTTTTATATAGAAATGTTCTTAACAAGTATATAATGTATAATCAGATAGTTCGAGATGTATTCCTCTAATATTATCATCACATAGTTCTGATAATCTTCGTCTTCTTATTACTACACTATCGAAATGCTATTTGTCACTCACGTATTTTGTAATACCGTTTTATGTTTTATCAAATTTCTATATCATCTAATGTACACTAATCTGTCTAACAATAGTACATACAAAATTTCATAAGATTGTTTTACATTGTTCAATTAAACAAATATAATTATCAGAAGGGGTTTTGTGGAGATTTAGTATGTTTCATAGTTGAAAGCATGAATCAATTGAAGAGGAGTCCTATAATAGGACAAAACGGCCATCCAGTGTTTCCAGGTTTTCCACGGTGGTCTAGCTTCAATTGACTTATGCTTTCAACTATGAAACAAATGTAAGTTTTTACTTTATGATATCAAGACTAAACGTTGGTATAGCTTAACATACGGCGGCTTGTTTGAACATCTGGTCTATCTGTTCCTACCATCTAGATATTTTAACAAGTTATCTAACGTTGTTTGTTTTAATACATCGTTATGGCTATTAATCGCATAACCCATTTAGTTACAAAATACCAAATCAGAGATATTGTGGTTGCTGGTAACATATAGCAAAAAGAATGTCCATTACTTAGATATCGATTGTCTGGACTGCTAACATCTAACTTACGACCATTCAATATTTATCGTCAGGATCAACGAAGAAGTAAGAAAAACGGAAACTTGTTAAAATACATTGGTGTTGAGAATTCTATATTGTACCAAAAATATAATAGTGAATAAAGCTAATAATAATAAATAAACTTCAACTGATACAATTGACCTTATTTGTATTTAGCAGTATAATCAACATAAAAGTTTATGATGTCAGATGTACATCATTGTGATTATTGACTCAAATAGCCTTGTTGCCTCTTCTTACCCCCCCCTTCAACTTCTAGTCTAGTTGACCTTTTATTTATATATATAAATGTTCTTAACAAGTATATTATATGTATGATGAGATTGTTCGAAATGTATTGCAGTAATATCTTATCACTAAGTTCTGATAATCTTCGTTTTCTTATTACTACATTATCGAAATGTGATGTCAGACGTAAGTCTATTCATTATCACTGAATACATAACAATATTTCAATTACTTGTCAAAAATGATTATTTATGTAACATTTAACTGTTTAGGGGTTTAATATTGAAAAGTATTCAAATATTTTGAATATGTAAATATAATTCACTTAGTATTGTTTGTTTGGATCTTCCCATCGATGTGTTTAGGACTGCAACTGGTCAGTCTCTAATTGGCATATGTGCATACTGTGCGTATTGCCTCGATATACCTTAATTCACAAGCATGGTAATTGTTTAGTGTTGATCTATTATGTTTAACAAATAAAGCCGATGATTTGAAAAAAAATGACTTCAGACTTTTTATATAAGTAATGTAAACGACGTCATTTACAAATGACATTTAATCAGATACCGTACCTATGAAAAATTTGCTATTAACATTACATAAGAGAAAATGTAATGCCTATTACCCAAATACAATAACCAATTTACATGACTGCATACACCGACAAGTGATTTGTTTTTGTCATAATTATATACTACTCAACTACATAGAATAGACCATGTATAAATTCAACTTAGTATTGTTTGTTTGAATCTTCCTATCGATTTGTTAGGACTGCAACTGATCAGTCTCAGAGTGAACATCAACTCTGAGATGCAGGTACATCCAGCTGACGAGTCCCAAATAGGACGAAACACGCGTCCTAAATTCCACTACTAGCCACTATCCATCTCTGCTAGACCATGTATAGTTTAAAATAATAAATAAGTGATATGGCTCGAGACTGGTTGTTTCTGGGTTCGAATTTCGCTCGCGAGGCAAGATTGTGAATGCGCATTACCACTGAGGAATCCCAACAATAGGACAAAACCATCATCTATTGCTTCCAAAGATTTCCATAATGATCTAGTTTTAATTAATTCATGATTTCAACTATATAATAAATACTTTTAATAGATTCCCGAAAATAACCTAATTACTACAATAATCTCTGTCGTTTATTATCAATACTGTTTGACAAAATGTATTAAAAACAATCATTTCATAATAAGAATTAATGTTAACATAATCATTTAACCATAAATATTATTTGTTTACTTTTTTAGTAATTTATTATTTTCAGAAGGGGTTTTGTGGAGATTTTAGTATTTTTATAGAGTTGAGATCATGAGTCAATTGAAGCTAGACTACCATGGAAAACCTGGAAGCACTGGACGGCCGTTTCGTCCTATTATGGGACTCCTCAGCAGTGCGCATTGGATGCCAGCTCAGTGGTTTATCGGTTAAGGGCTTCGGCTCGAAACTGGTAGGTCCTGGGTTCGAATCCCGCGAGAGTGGGTTCGTGGACGCGCACTGCTGAGGAGTCCCATTATAGGACGAAACGGCCGTCCAGTGCTTCCAGGTTTTCCATGGTAGTCTAGCTTCAATTGACTCATGATCTCAACTCTATAAAAATTTATTATTTATTTAAAAAAAAAATCAAAGTTGTCTTCATTTACCAATCTTTGAGGGTTAGCATGATTAATAAATACCCTATTCATTATAATATCATGATGATTTATTTATATGTTTATATGTATATAACACTAATTAAAATAACAGTTTACAATTTCTCTCTTAATTTTCATTTAATAATTTACATATTATTTCTTTTGTCATGATAACTAACGATTTCTATTTTATGTTTACCTGATCGAAATAAGTTTATCTCAATTTATATACATATACAGGAGAATAGAGTAAAGCAGTCAAATAGAATTAAAGTCTATTGTTTATTAGAAGTTAAAATGTCTCATATCCCCGAAATGTCCTGTTATGGCTAAGAGGAGGTAGGGACCACCTTCCCTCTCGAAATGCTCTTACATAATCATGCATATATAACCTCTGCTGTGAAAGTCCTAATTACTGACTTCTCGTAGCATTACGGTTGTTTATGAAGTTGAGAAGACAAAAAGTGAATGACTAGTGTTTTTACTGGGTTGGTGGACATGTAAAATCCACCTAGGGGAGTTGAAAAATTCTAATTCCAAATCAATGGTGAACATGGGCTACAGGGTCCTCAGGGAACAAATGGTGTATGAATTAAATCGTTGATCACCAGCTACCATGGGACTGCATCTCCTTACTATGTTCATTTGCCTTGTTCATCAGATCTTTAAGTCAAAGGCTCCGAGTGTAGCTCCCTAAGAACACTACCTGCTTCAGTTCGGGCACCTGGACAGTATCACATCCCTCACACAAATCAAATGAAATTTGTGTAACGCATATATATCTGGTGACCCCTTTAGCCAATTTTTATATGTTTAAATAAATAAATAAATATTTGTCATCAAAACTTAGATGGAATAGTCAGACAGTATTATTTATTCTTAATAAAATTCAAATGTTAAAATGTAAACTTTTACATCGAAATAAATCACTTAACACTAAATTAGGTTCGTTCTCTGAGCTACAAATTTTCTTTACCATCTCAAAACCAATTGATATTACTTGAATTTAAGGTAATCAGATCAAAAAAAAGATGCACATTTTTATAGCCAATTAACAAATTATTATAGGTCATATAATGTTTGTTCATTATCAATTAAGCAAACTTTTTTTTTTTTAAAAAAAAAAAAAAACAAGTTAACTAATAAAGGAACGAATCGAGCGAAGAAATTTCTTTTCAATTAGTTTTTTATCATGGCTCTACACTAATATTCATATATGATTTACAATAAATAAATAACACTCATGGAGTAGATACGTTACGTAATGATTATATAATGACATCGATTATAAACTAACATTAATTGGAAGAGAAGGATTAATACTAATCAAAGTTATTATTCGAAAATCAAGCTGTTGCTACGTTGCATAATATATAAAACAGGAGAAGAAGGAACTAATAAAATATTTTGATGAATGTTCAGTAATATAGCAATTATGTAAGAATCAAGAGACGAATGAAGAGAATAAGTAAAATACTTATAGACAATTAGATGGGGTAGCCATGGGGTCACCATTGGGCCCTATACTGGCAGACATTTTTCTGGCAAAACTAGAAAATGGTCCACTCAAAGACACAATTAGCCATCTAACATCATATTGTCGCTATATAGATGATACTTTCATAGTATTAGAAAAAGAACATGAAAAGGAGAACATACTTAATATATTTAATAATATCCACCCATCAATTACGTTTACACTAGAAGAAGAACAGAATGGTAGTATATCGTTTTTAGATGTCCAACTAACCAGAAGAATAGACGGAACATTAAAAAGAGGATTACATAGAAAATCTACAGTTGGACAGTACACTCATTTCTATAGCGCAGTACCAATGAAATACAAAAGAAACCTAATAAAGATCCTTACTCATCGTGCTAGAATGATTTGCTCTGACGACATTATTTTAGATGAATTGGCTAATATTCGAAACTTGCTTAGTAAGAATGGGTATCCAATGAAATTCATCGACAAACACATGACGGAGACGAAAAGAAGGACAAAGTTACCAACTGTTCCGAAGAAGGTACTGTTCCTAAAGTTACAATTCTTAAATGATGCTACTGAAGAAATCTTGACACAGAAGTTAAGAAGGGCAGTACAGAAAACATTTAATGCAGCCCGACTTAGTACCGTCTTCTACAACCGCCCCACAATAAGAACTGTTAATAAAGACAGATTGCCTGAATTCGCCACATCTATGTGTATTTACCAATTCAACTGCTCCTGTGGAGCCAGTTATATAGGGCGTACAATTCGGCAAGTTCGTCAACGAATAACAGAACACCATCTGTCATGGTTGACTAAAGGACAGATAAAGGGGATTAAGAGTTCTATTCTCACTCACTTGGTGGACACAGGTCATCATGTTGAACTGAATAAAGCTTTTAAGGTTATCTACCATATTCCATCAAATTTGCCACATGGTTTACGAGCTCGTCTATTGCACATAGCTGAAGCCATCGCAATTCATATCTACAAACCGAACCTATGTATCCAAAAGAAGTTTTTACAACCACTCTCGCTACCTTGGCCATCGGTATAGCGGAGTTTGTAGCATAATTTCGGTAAACAATTATCTTATTCCTTCCATTTTTTGTATTTTGTATTTTACTTATTCTCTTCATTCGTCTCTTGATTCTTACATAATTGCTATATTACTGAACATTCATCAAAATATTTTATTAGTTCCTTCTTCTCCTGTTTTATATATTATGCAACGTAGCAACAGCTTGATTTTCGAATAATAACTTTGATTAGTATTAATCCTTCTCTTCCAATTAATGTTAGTTTATAATCGATGTCATTATATAATCATTACGTAACGTATCTACTCCATGAGTGTTATTTATTTATTGTAAATCATATATGAATATTAGTGTAGAGCCATGATGAAAAACTAATTGAAAAAAAAATTTCTTCGCTTGATTCGTTCCTTTTTTTAATTAACAAATGTCAAAATGGGAATTTTCAAGTTAACTAATCACTGATTTTTTTAATTTTTTTTTTTTAATCCCATTATAAAATTTCTTATTAATAAGTAATGGTAATCTCAACCATTGTTGAATTATTATCAACTCTTATTATTGATTATCTTTCAGTTGTATTCTTCAAAGTCTTACAATTAGCTATGTAATCAATCATAACCAATAATGATATAATAATTCATTAAAGAAAACTGGATGATTATTAGGTTACAACGTGATTAGACTGAAATTACTATCGAATGAAAAAAAAAAAAATCGAGAGTATCTACTAATTATTCAGGGTGATAGGTTCATTTATTAACAAACATATTTTAACAAATCTATGTCTAAACAACTTAATACAGTAGTCATTAACTCAGATTCGCAATTTGATGTAATAAGTATCATAATGAATAATAAAATGTAAATGGTCATTGATAGATTTTCAATACAAGCAATTCAATATCTAAAAGTGAAGTACCTTCAATACTAAATTAAACGTCTAATGATAGTTACCTTCAAATGATCTATACAAATCTCGAAAAGATATAAGATTAAATAGTACAGAGATTGATACCCAACTGTAAATATGATGGTATTTGATTCAATAAATCAGTCAGTCACTCAGCTATATATATGCATTGGTCCAAGTTGCCATACCTCATTGCCACAACAAGATGAACAGCGAATTCATAGTAGTTAATTTCGTAGTGGTAATATATAAAAGAAAGGTTGTATATAAGGATATAATCCAGGAAGAATGACAGATATGAAGCAATTTTAATATTATGGTTTTGAGGGAAGATAGAAAATGTATATTTCTGCGCCGTTGTGATCGATTCTGAACCATGTCAGACAGAGTCTCTGACCATTGGTTACGATAGTCACGGCGACCCCAACCAAGTAGTCTGCATCTACCAAGTTAGTGACTTCATGCTCTGATGCCGCGTTTTGGTTTGGCCGCCCCTAACTCTCTTCCAACCATTGCCAATACTAGCATATAAAAATAATAATACATAAGAAGTAATCTATGAAACTACAAAATTAACGTCTTAGTCTATGAAGGTTATTTATCCTATGAAGGTCAAAATAAGTTCAAGGTTAAAAAAGTAATAACTTTAAATTTTGATTGGTTTAAAAAATATTTCCAACTTTTATTGATGAAAAAATGAGGATTTAATTTATGGCGCGATAAAAAATTGTTTGTATAATAATAAAAAAATGAAGTTGAATCCCAGTTTCTTTTTATAAACATAAAATTATATTTCAAATGAAAGGTACTGGGTTCGAGTCTCAGAGTGAACATCAACTCTGAGATGCAGGTATATCCAGCTGACAAGTCCCAAATAGGACAAAACGCGCGTCAAACTGGATTCCACTGCTAACCACTATCCATATTTGCTTTTAAATGACTTTTATGTTTAAAAAAATGTTTATAGTTCAATGTTTCATATAATCTATCAAGTAAATGTTTATATGCTCGACTTTAAGCCATACTATATGAGAGCGGTGTGATCTAACACCAGGCTATTCAAACTAATTTCAGTGGAACTGTTTATTAGTTAAACCATGATTGTTCTAACTACTTAGCTGCTGTTTCATGTTTTGGAAGACATACCAGTATCCAAGAGAAATGTAGTTTGTTTCAGACATGATTCCATATTTTTTGAAACCAATAACAATATAATGTATGAATTTCATCTGAGATATTTGATCATTTTCAATCACTTACATGAAGGTTGTCAATCATCATCGACATCTTGTGTCTTCTAATTGGTCGTATCGCTTTACACAAATCAAAATAATACCTAGACATTTCATAGATTGACTTATTATTAAATAGTTTATTCTTTTTTGAATGGTGAAGTAATAAGTGATTAGGTGTATGTTACAACGTCAATTATTAAGACCATTCAAACAGATCAGTTCATTTATGTACTTAACACCTAGAATACTTACGTAACTCTATACAATTGCTTGTGATAATAGAAAAAGTAGCAGCTTATAAAACAAAAGATAAAAATGAAAACAGTCAAAGAAAAAAAACATAAGCAAAATGTCATAAACATATTTTCTAATATTAATATTTGAGATCATGAATCAATTGAAGTTAGATCACCATAGAAAACCTGAAAGCACTGAACAGCCGTTTCATATTATTATGGGACTCCTCAGCAGTGCGCCGTCCAGTGTTTCCAGATTTTCCCTAGTGGTCTAGCATCAATTGACTAACGCTTTCAACTATGAATATTATTAATTCCGTACAACCCTTTCCCCCTAATTTCTTTTGTTTCCATATTTCTCAATTCGCATAATATCTTTCTTTTTTGTAATTACCTTCATAACACCTATTTTATTGCATATTATATTCACATAACGTTCTTATTACCTTAATTAACAAGACGAAATTCTCTTACTTGGCATTTTATTCATACAATTTTTTCCTGATTTTCATTTTTGCTATATTGTTATTATTATACTGATTGTGAATGGACACTTTACTCTAAATCATTTTAATTTACAAGTAATACAATCTTGAAGGATCTATGTCATGACAAATGTGTTAATGTTCACCATTTTAAATATATAACATTTATCGAATTGATTATTTACTGCATTATTTTGATCTTTGTAAAAGATCATAAAGAATGAATGACAAAATTGCATCTATTCTTTGTATTCTACTAAATTGTAATCTTCTGAATACTTCATATCTCTATCCTTTTTCTCTTTCTAAATTTATTTCATTGGATTATACTCCTTCAATAACATTTTCAAACCCTAATCTTTCCAATTACTGCTTATACTCTTACTATTTTTACCACTATGGAATTTGAATCGACAATTGCATCTCTGTGCTAATGTGGTATAGCAATTCGAAGTGATGTACCTAAGTACATACGAAGTTCTACGTTGTGATTGACTATCTGACAATAATCATGGACTTCGAAACCGTAGAACCTGATAATGAAGTCATCTAAGAAAGAATTGTTCGTTCAAATTCCTTTTAATAAATAAAAATGGATAGGATAGAGACATACAACAATGTTACTTACCTCTTGTTCAATTGAAGAATATTCATGTATACGTTCAATAGATATAATATTTGTTTCTAATTCTGAAAACATACGTACAAGCCAATTTAATGTTTGATTTAAATTTAATGCATAAGTAATAACAAGACCAGAGAAACCAGCTGATAAATAACCTTGTGCAACAACGGATAAGATACCAACAGCTAATATAACTGAATTACCAACAAGTTCTAATAAAATTGCAAGCCATCTATATATTAAGGACAAAAAAAAATTTGGAAGAATATAGAGATTAACTTTGCATGTACATAATATTACACACAAAGAAAACAATTATGATTCCTTTCTAAGTTTCAAGGATGATTGAAATACTTCAATAAAGTTGTGTCTGTTTCGTCCCAGTTAGGAACTCTTCAACAATATATATATATATATATATATATACACCATCACACATGGGATCGAACCTAAAATATTCAGATTTTCTTGAAGAGTAAAAATATTCTACATATTATTAACTTTCAGTTGATATGTGATCTGGAGATGGTTGAATTATTGAATGCTAGTGGTGAATATTCAACGTATCCCTTAACATTGTTGAAATTAGTCAACCAATAGAATCTCAAGAATCTATCTTTAAGCCATTCAATAGTGACTACATGGTTACTGTTTTGAAGTTTTACATTAGGAACTAAATTCAACAAAAGAACTGTCAACAAATCGAGAATTATTGGACAATTTTGTTATCTTAATATGAAACTCCTTAAAAGATAAATAGATAACTCTAGTAACGATCGAATTTAAAATCTTCAGACCTTGACGAGAGGGCTATATCATTAGACCAATAAGTTGATAATCAGTCGGTTTACATTTCTAATTTTATTCAGTTTGGAATATTACGCGGCTAATATCCATAGTGATTAGCTCTTTTTATCTCATGTCTAACATAGCACAAGACACTGACGACTAGCTATTTGAAGTATAGACAGGTTTGTTCAAGTTGAAGCACGACTGAACACTTCTTCAACAATTACTGGTTTACAGCCAACTCATGATATAAAGAAATTAACTTCACATTAATTATTCATTAAAAAAAAACTGTGATGTATTGCGTTCGATTTCGTTAAGAAAAGAATTTGTTCTGAATAGAGATCTTTTGTTAAATAACTGTATTTTTGTTTATTTGTGTAGTGAATTTAAAGATCAAAAGTCAGAATCAGTCAGTGAGCTACAACGTAGGACCAGGCACATATATACATCGGTACAAGTCGCCATACCCTATTAGCACAACAAGATGAACACCGGATTCATAGAAATAGTTAATTTAGTGATGGTGGTAGTATACAAAAGGAAGGTTGTATATAGGGATATAGTGCGGGAAGGAAGACAGATATGAAGCTATTTTAATCTAAAGGTTTCAGAGAAGATAAAGAGTGTATACACGTACACCAATGTGATCGATTCTGAGCCATGTCACCTAGAGTTTCCAATCATTGTCACGCGGATCACAACCAAGTAGTCTGCATCTAACAACATGGTTCAAACTAGAAGTTAGTTATTGCAAAGAGTGATGCGATAATTCTCTTTCATCTATCACCAATAGTAGTCAGCATAGCGCGTCGTGGTAATAGATGTTCAGGTATACGTAACACGTGGCCCAACCATCTCAGTCGATGAAAATTCATGATCTCATCAACTGTTTTACCACTATTACCTAATACCCTGAGTCTAAGCTCACTATTAGTTACCCGGTAATCCCAGCAGATGTGATATATATATATATATATATATATATATTTATGCAATATATATTCATATCTGAATGTTATTTTTCCGCTTGATAGTATTGTATTGCATGAATATTCACTGTTTTAACATGATTCATTTTGTTTAATTAACTTTCAGCTACATTGTTAATATGAAAGCTATAAAAGGTATCCAATTGTTAAAAATGGTAACAGACAAATTTAAATTCGATCTTACAACTTATTCATCATTAAAAGTTAATTAATTTAGATAAAATAACCTTCTTTATCAATACAATCAATAGAATGTTTGTTTATATTGACTAAATATCACAATTTTAGATATTATTCCCTTTAATACTGATATGTGGGCGAGAATGATAATGATTGGTTGTCTCGATGAGTCAGACATTAGAGGGGATGACAGGTGTTATATGTGTTATATATATTCCCCTATCCTTATTATGTATTGACTGTTCCTTGTTGATGGACACTTATTGATTAACTGTTCCTTGTGTCGGATTTTCGTGTGGAAATATATTGATGTTCTAGTCAGGCTAATCTCGTGTTCTTGATCTGAGTTGTGTTGAAGTCCTGTAGAATAGACACTGGGTGGGAATCTAGTATAGATATTCGTCTAAGATAAATTAACGTTCCACATACGTGTAAGAAGTAAAAGGACTGTTATAACCAGCATCCTCTCTCTCTCTCTACGTTTATAACAATTGGCGACGGCATACATACGTTTATAACAAATACATTTTATTTACTTTTTAATCAATCTGTTCAATAACTCCAGAACAAAATTGAAAAAGCAAAAGAAAACAGAATAAAGATAATAAAACTATATATATAAATTTCTAGTTAAACAACAACAACAGCACCACCACCACCACCAACACCAACAACAAAAAAGAATAAAAGAAACATTGAAAGTTCAATAAAGATAAAAGTTAATAAAATAAAATTTAAACTATTAATAAATAAAATTTTTCATCGTCATTATAAGGTTTTGAAAGTTATCATTGATGAATCAATGTTAGACTATCATTGAAAACTTGAAAATACTAGACGATTGTTTCATTTAAGTATGGAATTTCTTAACAAGGAGCATCGATAATTTCATACACGGGACTCGAACTGAGGATCTTTAGTCTTCCGTGTGAATGCTTAAAATAAAACTATTTATCATAAAATTGAACAGGATTATATGTTACTTAAGCGATTATTACATATTGAATAAGGTATCCAGGATAAATGTTTAATGATAACTAGTAACTTCGATATACATACACTTTAGTATTGGTATTAAAATTGAAAGTTAAATCACTTAAAACTTGCAATTACAAGACTATATCGAAGCAGTCCAATCGGGAGGTACACAATCTATACAATCTATAATTATCAGTGATAAGGAAGTCTTAAACTCATATTCATATAAACGAATACAGGATATAAGTTCCATAGGTCAGTCAAATAAATCAAAATTAACTGATGTACGAAATAAACTAAGAAGTGAATGAAAGAATGTGCTACTTCGTACCCTTTTGGCTACGAATATTAAATGACTTTGGATAACTTCTTATCTATTAGTAGGCTAAATCTTAGAGTACAAATACATTTATTTCCATTCAAGAAATTTAAAAGTGAATTACGCACTATGTTAGGAACGATCTGTCACAAGTGTATCAATTGGACAACACCCCCGCCACGAGAAGGCAGTGAGTAAGACTTCCATGTCAGAGGCTACATACGCGTGGCAATGTGAAAGCATTTGGATAGGGAGGGCGGCCCCTCCCCATTCTTGACCGTACCAGGGCATTTAGGAGCAGTCCAATGCTTTCAGGTTTTCCATGGTGGTCTAACTACAACTGATTCATAATCTTAACTATTAACAGATGTAAATAAATTGAAAATATTGAACTAATGGTTTATAAATATGAATTATAGACATGTTTATCAAAGAAAAAATTGGAATACACTAACCTTTGTGATATAATTGAAGCATAAACAGCCGAATTATTTAAATCTTGTCTAATTGAACTGATAGTTTTATAAATTTCAATTAGTTTATATGCTCGTATACTATCGACACCAGATAAAGTTTCAGAGAAATGTGAAAATATTGGTGATAAACTAATTGATTCTAAACGTTTCAATTGTCTAGATGTAGTAACATATAAATTCTGTGAAGAAGAAAAAAAAAGAAGAATATTCAAAGAAGATGAACAAATATGTGCAATGTTATGTTTATGGGAGAGAAATTGATGATGACTTAAATGATTTTTATACTCACTAATTACTAACATTATTGGCCATTAAAAATCAATAAACGATTAGTTTAAATGTCCGGCGCTTTGACCGGTTTGGTGGACACGGAAAGTCAATCTAAAGGAGTTGGGAAACCCTGATCCAAAACCAATGGTGCACATCGGCTCCAGTATCCTGAGGGAACAAATGGCATATAAATCAATCTTTAGTCACCAGCTACCACGAAACCGCATCTCCTTAAGATGCTCTACAGGCTTATGGATCAAACCTTTAGGTCAAAGGCTCCGGGTGTGTTCCCCTAAGAAAACCACTTGATTCAGTTTGGGCACCTGGGCAGTATCACAACCTTCACACATATCAAGTGAGATTTGTGTGGCTTATATATATTTTGTGCCCCCTTGTACCAATATTTATGTGTTTAAATAAATAAATGGTGTAAAGGTAAGTTGAGACACAGACAATTTAATGTTAATAACTAAGACACTGTAGTAGTGAGTAAAACAAGTTTGAATCATCTAAGAGGCGTTATTCTTCAAGAGATTATAGATCGATTTTGCTTACGGGTTTCAATTAATATGAAAACCTGAATTAAGTTATAGTTTGTTAAACACTGCATAAAACTATCTACTATCAAAATAATTCCTGGGTACAATGGTAATCAGTGAAATTAATAGATCCAAGTTAAGAAAGTCTCTGTCCTAATAAAATGAGGGTGGTTATAACTTAGTACTCTTTTATCAAAATAAATGAAATAACATAACAGTGGCTTACGATGTTCCATAAGTGAATTAAAATTACTATTGGATTGTCAGTATATTTATATAGTTCAATCAATAATCCTTTAAGAAGTTGTACACCTCATTGATGACGTTAGATGATAAATGTGCGATACAACTAATTGACTTAGATAAGTAAATTATTAGTGATTTAAATCAGTAGTCAAATTATAATGTACCCGATGCCACATGCTTAGATGCAGAATTTGATGATATATAGAGTACAGTAAATATACATAGTTGCTAAGGCAGCAACTACGACAAAACAACTATTCTAAGATTCCCTAGCTTTCAATACCTTTTTTTATTCATTTATTTTAAAGACATAAACATAAAGAGTAATGATGGAGGAAACTAAAATGTACAACCATAAGAAATCCTTCAGTTAAGGAAGTTATAATTACTCTTTGTGAAGAAAGTAAAAGAAGGTTACAGCAGGATCGCCACTGGCTTCTATTCTGAGCCATATCTGATAATGTCACTAGCCATTGTGTTTCATCATCTTCTGAACACCATCCAGGGAGTCATGAAAGACCAACAGAAGCTAGCCCTATGCAGCTTTCTATCAATACATTACCTAGTTAATATGTAGTATCAGTTTATATGTTAAGACCATATACTACAAATACTCATCTTATTTTAACAATAAAACTCAATCTCATCTTCAAATCCTAATTACTAAACTTTATATTCAAAGTGTGAATGAACAAAAGAAGAAGGTTTTATCTTATTAAATTAAAATAATAATCGTTCACAAAATCCATGGAATTTGTTCCCATTGGATATGTTGTTAGGGTCATTAAAAATACAGAATAAAAAAAATTAATTCATAGAAACTAGAGATTTGTTTCTAGGGGGGAAGAAGGGAAAGATTGTCCAACCTACATAGAAATTCATGAAATAATTGTGTGAAATAAGATGAGCCTACTTTTTTTTCTTATGACAAAATGGCAAACAAATTGTTATTATTTTAAATTATGCAACAAGGTAGAATAAATTATAATAACAAAAATGTGAATAATGAAAACTTTCAATTTTCCGTTGTTTATTATTTTATATAAAAATTTATGAAGTAAATTTTAATTCATAGTGGAATTCATGAATCGATGTATGTTAGACCATCACCATTGAAAACTTGGAAGCACTGAACGAGTGTTTCGTCCTAGTATGGGACTCTTAAGTAGTGTACATCCACGATCTCGCCTCGCGAGATTCAAACCCAGGACCTATCGGTCTCATGCGCGAATGCTTAACATCTAGACCACTGACTCAACATCCAACGGTGTTAATGTCTAACTTCAATCTGTTCATGACGTTGAGCAAACATTCGTCTGAAGTGAATACTAGTCTCTATCCGACACGGATTGGACTGCATTGGTCATGGCTTTTCACTAGAACTTCAAGAAATCGATGTTGAAACCAGTCACTAGTGAGCATATGATGATTATGATCACAACAAGGGGTTTGCGTGAATTGTAGTAATTTTAGTAGTTGAATTCATGCATCGATTTAACTAACACTGTTGATATACTAATCAACATGTTTGTTCCCAATCGGAGTCTTTATTATTCATAACTTACAGTGTTGATATGATTTGAATGACATTTTCTTCAGTAGACAACAATATCCAATGGAAGATATTTCTTATGGTCTAACTTTATGAAATGTTATCAATATAAAATCCTAACCTCTCTTATTAGTAATTAAGTTAGACGAAGTATATATTCATCAAAGATGATAAAATGTTTTCTAATTATTACTAATTTGTACAATTTGAGTTCGACTGAAAAAGTTACATAATCATATATAATCAATAAATTTCAGTAGTTGAGATTATGAGTCAATTGAAGCTAGACAACCATGGAAAAATTCGAAGCACTGGACAACAGTTTCGTCCTATTGTCGGACTCCTCAGTAGTGCGCATCCACGATTCCGCCTCGGCCGTCTAGTACATGCAGGTTTTCTATGGTGGTTTAGCTTCAATTGACTGATGATCTCAACTACTGAAATTACTATAATATCCACAATAACCCCTTTTGATAGTTTCATGTTTATTTGTAGTATAAGCATATTTTTACCCATTTCTCTATGAATAAATATAAATATATCCTTACGAACTATTCCGGTAAATCTTTGAAAACTATTCCTTCAATATGTAATTCTCTAATTTATCTTCCAAGATAAGGAATTACATGTTATTAGCTATTGAGATAAAATATACCTTATTGAAATAATCAACAAAGATTATATATACAACATGAAAGAAAAGACCGTTTATGATGGAGTTTTGTTCTCTGAGCTGGACGGTTTGGTCGTGGAGCTTTCATCGTCCTTCTGAACAACGTCATCAGCTCAAACTTCGGAGAGAAATGAAGTGTTTGAATTTCTCTCATTGGGAGATACAACCAAAACAAAGAAATACACAATGACAAATTTAAAGTCAACATGAACCAATCACCATCGAGGTATACATGACAAGCTGTGAATCACATGTGGAGGAATTCAAACACTTCACTTCTACCCGAAGTTTGTACTGATGACGTCGTTCAGAAGGACGATGAAAGCTCGACGACCAAAACATCCAGATCAGGGAACAAAACTCCATTACAATCATCCATCTGAGCTACAAATCTCCTCCACCATTTCAAAATACCGTTTATGAATTTTGTACATAAAAGAAATGCTATTGGTTGTATAGTCAGTAGTTATTAGTTGTAATGAAACATATTTTCACTTTATTACAATAAATATGAAATGAATTTTTAGTCATTAAACGGTTAAAAAATATACCGAAAATGTCACACACACACACACAACGAGTCAAACTGAATTCCAGTGTTAGCCACTATCCATCTTTGTTTATAATGCTTAAGAATTAGGGTTATATCGAGGCATTACGCACAGTATGTACATATGACAATGAGAGATAGACTGATCAATTGCAGTGCTAAACATCAATGGGAACATTCAAGGAAACAATATCAAGTGAATTTATAATTAACAGTTGTTTTGTAAAAATAGGAAAAGTGTCAAATAAACAAAACAGTAAATCATCATGTTCGCTTTTAACTTTTCATGACTCCTTTACAAAAGTAACCAAACTTGAAACAAACAAACAAACAGTAGTTTCCTAAGAGAATGAATCATTATAATCCATCAAAATACTCTAGATTCTTTAATCCAACTAAGAAAAGTGGTTCCAGTTTCAAAGCTTCTGAAGAATCCAAAAATCTTAAACACGATAATACTAACTAACGTTAAAATAATAATCAGTGTGATTATGATTTAATTATGGTACATTAGCATTATATATTAGGAAAAGGTATTGTCAAGTCAATACAGAACTCGGTTCTTTCACACTTGATCGATAGCGGTCATATAGTTGACAGAAACTAGTCATTTAAACTTATTTATCGTATTCCTACTAGTTTTCTTTATGGGGTTCGATCTCGTCTCTTACACATAGCGAAAGCTATAGGAATTCGATTCAACAATCCAAGACTTTGTGTTCATTATATATTACACAACGGATGATAACATTGACCATATCTTTCAAAATTATAATATAATGATAATAGTACATTATATGAATTAACTAGTTATAAAAATAGCTCGGATTCAATTTCCAATGAAACATGACTTACAAATTGTACATCAAGTACAATGAATATATATACTGTTATGTATATGGCGAGACTATAATTTATGGAGGAACCAATCAGGCAAAAGATAACAGATCTTGTATTTTGGTGCGACATTCATTTATCCATTTGCCAAAATACCATTTTGGCATTATAACCGATGTTAGTTCTTGATGAAAACTCAAAATCTTCATGCTAACCTTTACTGTTAACTATAAATCATCAATCTAATTCCTTATACAGGATTTATAATCTTCATTTGGTCTTCGTAATTAAGTGGACACTCTCAAGGTCACTTTAGGGTCACTCAAAGATCGTACATAAATGATAGTTTCATCATGTATATAACAGTAACTAGGATACAAAAAAAAGCGACATGCAAGGAAACTATCTTTTTTTTAAAAACAATACAGATTTTAATTATTTGGGCGTAACTTACCTGAATATATAAATAGATAATTGTTAATAAACAAATAGGTATAATCATGTATACATTAAGTGTACAAGCAAGGCATAAAGTTAAGAAACAAGTTAGTACACAATTTAATGTACTATTAAGGGATACCAATAATGGATTATCCAATGTTGCAATATCTTGTGAAAAACGATTTACAATACGACCCTATAAAGAAAATAGATATTGAAAGAAATGAAGAAAAAAAGAAAAAGAAAAGAAACGATGATCAATTTGATTGTAATGCATTGAAATCAATAATGTATCAGTAGACTTGCTACCAAATGTCATGGTGTGTCAGAAGTTAACATAAGTCTACTCTTTTTCTCGAAATACTTTCATGGAACTCCATGTTTATACTCTTCTTACTACTTGATTAGTACATAACCTTTTATCTCAATATATAGTGCATTCAGTGTCAAGCCATCTAGACTAGTGGCCATATTGCAACCTGAACGATAGCATTCGATCAATACTAAGAAGGACTTGACACGCATGATATTGATCATCATCTAGTGATTAATCAATTGTGAGTACGTAACCTCATTTGTTATTTATTGTCGAATTCTTTTTAAATGCAATCTTTTCTAGCCTCCTATATATATATATATATATATATATATATATATATATATATATATATATATATATTCCATATAACTATATATACGAATGTACAGCTTAAGTAAATGATTTCGTCGAAAAGAAAATTTTCTTCGCTGAATTCTCTTCTTCATATTCGAAGGTGATGATAAACAGGGTTGATAGATATGTATATGATATGAGAAAGATGGTATTAAGTGAAGCGAGAAGTATAGTTCATTCTGTTGTTTTTTTAAATAGTGATAATCATCGCTAGTGTATAAGCTAAGATATTGCTTACACGTCTACTAAACCGGAACAAATACATTTGTATTGTGATCACTCTTTGAATAATTTGACATTAGATTGGAATCCACTAAGTAATAAGCTTAATTTAAAATATGATGGCAATCGAAGCAAAGTTGTACATTCATTCATTCTGTTAGAGTCTACATCCCTGTACACCAATACCTTTCAATCTCTAAGTGACAATCTTGTATCTATCACCCAGGTTCAGATCTCGGATACTTGTTACATTATTCCATTTGTATACGCAGAAAACACTTAACAACAACGATTACGAAAATATGACAATATGTCAATTAGAATGAAACTTACATGAGGAACCAAATCAAAAAATGTAGCTGGAGCATGTAACACATAACTTAATAATCGACTATGTAATCGTATAACACATCCTAAATGACCCATGGACAATGTATAAATGGATAACATTGCGAATAACACTAAGACAAATAAGAAACAACAGTAATACATATGAAATAATAATTAATATGGAATGATTACATTTTGTTTACATAAAGAGAAATCAGAAGGAGTAATGTGGAGAATATAACATTTTCATAATTGAAATCATGAGTCAATTGAAGCTAGACCACCATGGGAAACCTGGAAGCACTGGACAGTAGTTTCGTCCTATAATGGGACTCCTCAGTGCGCATCCACGATCCCGCACTTGCACTCCATGGTGGTCTAGGTTCAATTGACTCATAATTTCAACTATAAAGAGGAATCAACTAAAATTTTAAAAATAATGAAATCATAGAATCCTTCGTACTACTACTTCATATATACACATATAGACATGCGTATATACAAGAGAATGAGAAGAATTCAATGATTTCTGTCCCCATAGATTATACAAACTACGTAAATGAATAATAATTTACAAGTTAACTAAAAACATGCACATCCATCTACATATTTAATCATAGAAGTAAATGTACATGCTACATATGTATACATATTGTCGTGCTTTTATGGTAAACCCCCTGTCTTTATATAAATAACATAACCATATTCCAAAGAAAAGGTAAATTATTACATTGACTGAAACTCTTGTTCTTCAAATGAATCCATGTAAGCAGAATATTTGTCCAAAGATAATTATTATATCCAAGAAAAGATTGATTAGATTAGTGATAGTCAATGGTAGGACATTTTCAATATTTGCAAAATCTACTGTTAAACAATTGATTATACATCATTATTATTATTTAAACACATAAATATTGGTACAAAGGGGCACCAGATATATATGTGCCAAACAAATCTCATTTGATTTGTGTGAGGGCTGTGATACTGCTCAGGTGACCAAGCTGAAGTAGGCTTTATTAAAGGACCACACCCCGAGCTTTCCAACTAAAGGTCTGATCCACAAGACAATGGAGCATCGTGAAGAGATGCAGTCCCATGATAACCGGTGACCAACGATTGATTCATGCGCCATTTGTTCACTCAAGATACTGGAGCCCGTGTGCACCATTAGGTTTGAATCAGGGTTTTCCAAATCCCCTAGATGGATGCGCCGTGTCCATCAACCTGGTTAAAGCGCCGGACATTCGCTTTTCGTCCTCTCAATTTCGTAAACAAAGCCCCCGCCACGCGAATGTAGTGAGTAGGACTTCCCTGGCAGAAGCTGTATATTCGTGTGGTCATGTGCGAGCATTTCGAAAGGGAGAGCGGACTCTCCCCACTCTCGGCCGTACCAGGGCATGGGGGGCACTGATTACATATTGTGCATGAGGTTTCATTATAATGAAAATATTGGATATTAACATTGCCAGAGTGATAACGATCATTAAATTTATTCATATTGCATTGTTTTCATTGAGAGATAGGTCTACTAATGAAACTGATAATATCAACAGTGGGTTTTGTTATACCTTGACATTTTGAAATCCTTAGATATTAAACCATGAAGAATATTCTTAATGATATTTCTCGGGATCATATTTTTTGTGATAGATCAAAACTATGGAAAGGAAACATTGTACATTGTATCAACAAATGTCTACAATTAATACCTCAGTTTAATGAATGATAATTAATTTAGTTTCAAATATCTTGGAAAATGATATTACTTTGTCGGGTTAGACCTATAGGTTAAAAGCTTCGGGTGTAGTCCCCCTAAGAAAACTATCTGCTTCGATCTAAGCACCCGGACAGTATCATAGCTCACACACAAATCAAATGAAATAACAATATCTACTAACAGTACTATTTATGTTTCTATTAAAAGTCTATTATGTGGCTCATGAATATATATATCTGGTACCTCAATTGTACCCCCCCCTTTGTGTTTAAAGAAAAAAAAAAGAAAAAAATATATTATAAAATGTATGATTATATAATATATATACCTTGTAATATACCAATAATACCATATATTGATAATCGATAATTACGTTGGGAATAATATTGTTCCATTTGTATATTAGATAATAAATTAGAATAAGAGTAATTAGATTGATTTTGTTTAAAATCATTTGACCAATCAGCTAACCATAAATTTGTTCCCAATGATAATAAATGATTAATTGGATAAAATAATAATACTAATAAACTATATAGTAATCCAATATTTTTTATATAAATAAAAAATACACGAAAATTAACCTGTAAAAAAGAGGAAAAAAAAAAGAAAAAAGAAGAAAAACAATGTTAAATAAGAAATGAGAATTACTCTCTTGTTTATAGAATGAATGACAGATTGATCTTAGTTTAAATAATTATTGAAAACTAAGGTGAATTGGATAGATGTTTCATCCAAAGTATGGAATGTATCAGCAATGTGAAGTTTACCTGAAATTCATTTATTTGAATCTTCTTATTGATATTTAGGATGACAGTTGATCGATCTGTCTTTTATTGGCATATGTGCAAAATATTATATGGATTGCTTCAATATAGTCTTAATTCACAAGTATTATAAACAAAGATTGATCGTAACTAGCAATGGAATGATGTTTGACGTACATTTCGTCTTATTTAAGACTCGTCAGTTGAATGTACTTGCATCTCAAAGTTGATGTTTACTCTGAGACTTGGATCCAGTAAATTTCGTTTCAAATGCCATCACATTATCCCCTCAGTTACTGAGTCCTGATAGCCATCTGCTTGTGCAATGAGGTAAAGTTTAAATTCGAAAAGCGCGTCAAACTGGATTTCATTGCTAGCCACTGTCTATTTTTACCTGGAATTGTTAATCTGAAGATTTTAAGGTCTTTCAATAAGCTTTTAATTAAAACATCTTAATTTACGATAACTGTCTAAGATCAGTTAATGATATAAAGTAAATAAACTCAACAATCTTCATAAACTCACAATAATCATATCATTCAACGTTGTTCATTTTGAACATAAACAATATAATAAATAACATGTATACAATACCACTATAAGTTTGTAAAAAATTATAAGAGTAATGATGTAATTCAATGTAATATTGTAGTTTGTCAGTTTTAATGAATTGATATATTACATCAATTTCACTTAGTCATTATTGAACTACTTCTTTCTTAACCTAATCAAAAGTATTAAGAGCTAACTGAAATATTACAAGCTAATGTATCTTGTTAGTAGAAAGCGTGAGTCAATTGAAGCTAGATCACTATGAAAAACTTGGAAGCACTCTCTGACGGCTGTTTCGTCCCATTATGGAACTCCTCAGCAGTGCGCATCCACGATCCCGCACTCGCGAGATTTGAATCCAGGATCTACCAGTCTCGAGCCAGAACCCTTAACCGATAGACCGAAAGATAATGTATCTTGTCTCGTTAACACTGTACGATTTTTCTAGAAGTTCAAATTTCTCTGATGTTGTATGCTATCATAAAATAAAGGAGGGCTACATTTTACACCCCTATTCGTAAAGGTTAATGTGTAATAATAACTTTGGATTTGATATATGATGGATACATGTTGTACGTATTAGATTATAGCCATAGAACACAGAATGTGTACATACACTTTATTCATTGGTATAATTTTAAAATTATCATAATCAGGAATTTATAAATCTCACTGATATATAATAAGATACAATCACTTACTCGACCGGTGAGAACTTTCTCTGGTTGACTCATTGGTTGAATAGTTTTCTGCTCTTGTTCTTTTACGGTATCTTCAGTTTCACTGACCGCAATTATTGATGATTTGTCCTAATTGATGAGATAAATGTGAGTAAATAAAACAGTGTACGATAAGACAATAATAATAATAATAATACAGCATCGAATGCAGACTTTCTTGATGATGATGATGACGAAGTGCGAATATTGAATGGGATGTTTTATTGTACGACATCATATTTCCATCAGTTATAGGAATGTGATCTGTTCATTTTATAAACCATGAAATTAAATATACAACTCATTCCTTTTATGTGTTAATTATGGTTACAACTGTCATGATGATTGATACTTGACCGAATATCCTTTGACATAGCATGAGTTTGATAAATAATGTCGGTTGAGAAGTACTAAACCTCAACAAAGAGTTTTCCGACAACAAGTTCTAATTGACTGATAGTAAAATCAAATTCAGTGGTACTCGATATACATAGTATCTACATAGATCTCGTGTACAGATCATAAACATTAGACTACGGATAGAGTATGTAAGGAGATAACACACTCAACACTCTTTGCTTGAGGCAAATACATGATGAGTACAACCAATAAACTAACCAAATCACCACCAAGAAACCCAACAGAAAATGGGGAATACGTCATCTATTTATAATCGTTTTATAGAGTAAGAAATCAATGGGATGCTGGCTCACTGGTCTAGAGGTTAAATGCTCTGGCGCGAGACTGGTTGGTCCCGGGTTCGAATCTCGCGGGGTGAGGTCGTGGATGAGCAATGCTGATGAGTTCCAACAATGGGACGAAACAGCTTTCCAGTGCTTCCAAGTTTTCTCTGGTAGTCTAGCTTCAATTGATTCACTCTTTCAACTATGACAATACTAAATCTCCACAATTAACCCCCTTCTGATAAGAAATCAATGTTAATAATACTGATTTACATCAATAAAAAATTAAAAAAATCTGTGTCTTGACCTGTAACAGTATGAAAATCATATCAGACAATGAGTGAACTTTTACAAAAGTATAAATAAAATAATTTTTTTTTGAAAAAACTAAACCATCTGTTGTCCAAATGAACCACACCTAGACATTCACTGATTTACTACTGAACAGAATATAAGTAACTAAGCAACGTTCATAACAAAAATCTTCAGTAGTTTTTTATATTTCATAGAATAATTTGCAAAATTACGCTAGTTACAAAATATGCTAATGATTAAAAAAAATATAGAAAAAAATTATTTCGAAATTGGCTTAGTGATTAGGTCTTAATTTTTTTAAAATTTTTTTTTATTCTTTGTTAATATTCAGGACTGAAATATGGACAGTTACAGGGGAAATACATACCATCTAACTAGATGTTTCAATAAATAAGCTTTTAATTGCAAGTTTTGTTCTATTTCGAAAGTGATTAAAACAATGAGATTCAAAAGTTGTGTGTCATTAGATTTGTAAATGATCAACTCATAGAAATTCAGTCCAGAATTCAAACACAAATAATGACGATAATTTAGCTACTATCTAACCTAAAGTTAAGACTTTGAAGCAACGAACTGAAAACTTGATGTGAAAATTTTTAACATTGAAATGGAACTACATCCAGTAATCGTAAGTCTTAGATTAACGTGGAGCGATGGGTCAGTAGTTGAAGTATAAGACTTTCAACCACTACATTTGAGTCTTGCATCACCTACTTCATTCATAACAACTAGGTAACATCTTTGGCCTTCACAAATAAACTGGACACATTACGACCATATATATATAGTTGTTGAAAAAGCATTTAAAGGAGTAGGATTCGAGCCTGTAACTAATTATTTGAAGATCGATTTGTTCAACCATCAAAACATTACTTCACAAATTATTGTTTCAAGCTTTAAATAATCGACTTATTGAGTTTTACAAACTCTAATTAAAATGATTGAAGCTAATAAACTCCATAGAATAATGATTAGCTAATCCTATTTCTACTATAATATCCATAAATTTTACTAGTAAGGGTACCCCAAGTTAAGCAGTATATCATGTTCGTTGTCTCAATTATTATGGGTTTGTAAGGTACACATATTGTGATAAGGTCTACTTATATCCATATAAGTAGTATATGGTGTTGGTCAGACATAGAATGTATTTTGGCAGAAGACCGATGAGGAAAGAACTGAAATCAAGCGCAGTCGGTAGGAAAATGCATGAACAATGGAATTAGAGAAGAAACAGTGAAGATTCAGACAATTAATTGTTAATTTGCAAATTAACTGTTCATTGTTTGGTTATCAGAATTTACTGAGATAGTCTGTAATTTTTGCTTAAATACATTCGATTGTCCCCAGTTGTGTTCTGTACACTACAATATGATTTGCTACAATTACGTAGCATGAAACACAACGTTAACAATTTTAACGGTCAAGATGATGTATTTACATATGCCATTCAAAAAGCCTTCTTTGAAATAAATATGCCAATATACTTACAAATCTTTGAGATAATCCTGTTTTAGTAAAACTTGATAGTCCGACATCATAATTATCTATACTTAAAGTTTCTGAAGGACTTCCATGATAATGTTCAGATGCTTGAGATGATTCAAGAGATAGAATGGAATTTGGTTCAAGGAATTCTGAAAAGTAAATGAACATTTCTTCATTTGCTTAATTAATAATACAAACCAACTAGCTATAAATTTAATATAGTCAAGAAGATTAATCCATGAGAATAAACCTACATCCAAATCACCCACCTGAGCTACAAATTGTCTCCACCATCTCAAAATATATGTATATACAAACAAATTATCCAAGTATATTTCACAAAAATAGAAGTTTACTAGTCAATAATTCAAACAAATTCATAAAGCGTTCAAAGTTATTTTAGATTAAAGATTAAATCCAGTTGTTTCGATCAAAAGCGTTGAAGATTTTACGCTTTCAACATGCTCCTACTATATTTTTATATATACATTCACTTCAGTCATCTGATAGTAATCAGTCGGTCTGTGAAAGTCAATCTACGACTTAATAGGAATATTTACTGTTTTGAATTGTAGGCTACTAGTATTCGATCACAGGTGTCTTCGAATCATTGTTCGCATATCGTAAGACCACCAGGTAAGTAATGCAGTTGTTAGGAAACGGGTACTAGGTATGGCAACTCGAACTGATGTACGTACGTATGAAGTTCTACATTGTGACTGACTGACTGACTGAATTGTAGCATTTCATACTAGTACAGATAAAGAGGAGAATCAACAAAATAAATAACAAAAGAGAAAAAAGGAGATTAGTCGTAACGAAAATCTAATCATGATAAGAAATATAAGTTGAAGGGAAATTCCATACAATTGGTTACGTTTATGAATAAAGACAGAACGGATGATCTAGAAGAATATAAATCAATTTTGTTTCGAGGGCTTTTTCAAGCCTTGAATCATTCAACAGATTGATATCTAATCGATAGAGAGTATATCATCCAATTTCATAAATTATTCACAATTATCAACAGACAACAACAAAACTGAAGCCTTAATTTATGTATTCAAAAACAGACAGTTGTCCATTGATCACTATCATGGTGAATCCATAATTCAGATTAAAATCACGGCCTATTATTATTATATTATTAATGATATTTTCCCATCCAGTATTTATTTTTTTAGGTGACCTGTAGAGCTAAACGGTGTCGGGTATGAGGCAGTTACCCACAGAAGACAATAAACAATGGTCAACCAATATTATAGATTGATTGGATTTAAACATTAACATCGTCGAATGCAAACTTAGTGGTCTAAAGGTAAAGCGTTTGTGTGTGAGACAGAAGGTCCTGAGTTCAAATCCCAGTTGCGGCGTCTTGGATGAGCACTGCTTAGTCCAATACCAGGACGAAATAGTCATCTAGTACTTCCATGTTTTCAATAGTGATCTAACATTGATCGGCTCGTGATTACAATGTGATTTTATCCACTGTAAAATTATCTTTTTAATTTTTCGAATCATCCAGAAATCCTCCGACACTACTCTGGTTTTATTCAAAATATAATCAAATGATAACAAGTTAAAAATGAATGATTATTACTTTGAAATTTAGTTTAACGAAGGTCGTCTGACTGCAGACTACTAGTGTACTGAAGATAGACATAATTGATTACCTTTTTTTAAATTTTCCGGTGAACAATCTACTCGTTCTTTTGATGAATTTGATTGAACTTCTGATTCAGCTCGTATAGCTGTTATTAAAAATGCAGATAAACGACTTGTATGAGAATGTATCAATTGTCGATAATTACCCAATTCAATTATTTGACCATCAGACATTAGACCAACACGATCAGAGAATGGTAAAGCTTTTGGACTATGTGTAGTAAGTATACATGTTTTAGAAGCAAGTAGACCATTGGAACGACTTAATACATATTTAAGTAAATGTAAACCAACATGTGGATCAACAGCTGATAATGGATCATCTAACAAATAGACATCAGCATCAGCATAACATGCTCTTGCTAGGCTAATAACAATAAAAAGAAAATAAACGATACATAAAGGTATGAGGCATGATATTGATTAGACTAGAACAAATGAAAACTAGTCGTCATTAACGGAAATTTGCTTTTGGAAAAGTAAAAAACCAGAAATTATCAGTTATATAATCACTTTTGATCCATGTAAAAGTTCTCTATTGTTTGAAGGGAAATGAAGTTATTTATTTGTACAAAAGCTCGGTAGGCTTAAATAGATCCATAACTAATGGATTTTTAATTTGAAAATTTAGGTTAACATAACAGCTCACACCTTCAACTGGTATTGAAATACAACGAAAAGCAGAAGATTATCAGACCTATTCTCATATGGATCATTATAAATAAGCAGATAATCACATCTACTTGCTAAAATATATCATCTTATCATTTAGGGTTTAAGTTGAGTAGAATCAGTTAAACTTATTTAGAAGAACACAAACAAGTTAACAAATGGAATCATGTATATAGATTTATTATTATTTCATTTGAACACATAAATATTGGTACAAGGAGGCACCAAATATATATGCGCCACACAAATCCCATTCGTTTTGCGTGAGGGCTGTGATACTGTCCAGGTGCCCAAACCGAAACAGGTGGTTTACTTAGGGGACCACATTCGGAATCTTTGACCTATAGATCTGATCATTAAGGCAGTGGAGCATGGTGAGGAGATGCAGTCCCATAGTATCCAGTGATCAACGATTGATTCATACGCCGTTTGTTCCCTCAGGATAATGGAGCTCATATGCACCATTGGTTTGGAATCAGGATTTTCCAACTCCTCTAGGTGGAGTTTCCGTGTCTACCAACCCAGTGAAAGCACTAGACATTCGCTTTTTGTCTTCTCAACTTCATGAACAACCGTTATGCTACGAGAAGGCAGTGAATAGGACTTCCCTGACACAGGCTATATACGCGTGGCCATGTGAGAGTGTTTGGAGAGGGAAAGCGGACTCTCCCCACTCTCGGCCGTACCAGGGCATTTGAGGGCAGTTCATTACCATTATTGAAAACAAAAATTAATTCTGTTTTGCCTAAAATCTAATTACCATATAAGCAACAGTGCTATATTATGTTATCATCTTTATTAAACGGATGTATTTACACATCAATTTCGAGCACTAATCATGATTCGTAAATAACAGTAGCTAACTATGTACCTAAATCGTTCCCATAAATGTTCAATAGTCCGTTATAAGTAGATAATAAATAATCTCTTTGCGTTGCTATGGTGATCTGTTTCTTCTTTAATAATGAAAATTTTAAGTAATCATATTAATATATTATAAGAACCTGGACTTCGTTAAGAAGAAGCTTTGATAGTGCAGAAGAAAACTTTGTTTATGAATATGGAATTTAAAGCAGACACAGCTGCTGAAATCTTGAATAAACGGATTTCAAAATCGTTGAATAAAACTGTTAGGATATTCACAGGAATATCCCAAAAATTATCTCGAATGTAAAGTGGCATGTTTTCAGACTCTTCACATATTTTACATGTTATTTCCTATTGGTCATTAATTACAGTTGTCCTAACTATGACTTTCATGTGTCGTTTCCCTATTGGTCAATTTTGAGTTGTCCTAATTATAACCTTTACGTGTCCTTCATTTCCATTGGTTACTGTTAATAGTCATCTTAACTGTATAAATATGCCTTGTCTGTAAATCATTTTTGACCTGCTTCTGACCCCATAAACAATTCTCATTTAACGGCTGTGTTCTGATTTATTGGAGTTGGGAAACAGTATTGGGGTCGAACTAGGATATCTGAATTTGGTCAATCGGTAGAATTTCGTGTAGTCCTATCGCAATACGTAGTATTTTGGCGAGTTTATAACAAAAACTTTATACACAGCCAAGCTTCGAATCGTTTTCTCTAGCTGGCCTAATTCGGGGCTGTGTTAAGAATAAACTTTCGCTTTGAGCCACATCGCTGTGTATCTATAAATATATTTGCTCATATGGGGCACGTTACAAAGGCCGCACAAAGCGATCGCTTTCCAAACGTATCTCTGAAGACTATCCGGCTTGACTCCAAAAAAGGAGAATGTAAAAAGATACCTAGTTCGATACAAGAGCATTTGATCAATTGTGGACAAACCGCTCCAAAAGACTCGTCTTTTAAAGTGATTTATAAGATATTTATAATTATTAATACCAATCAGAGAAAGAATTTAAGGAAGATTTAGAGCAAATGAAATGAAACAAATTAACTGATTTGTATTTACAAAATAAGTGAATCTCTTTGTGTTGCCGTGATGATCTGCTTTTTCTTTAATAATCAAAATTTTTTCAGTCATCATATGAAAAAAATTATGAATCCTGATAAGAATATTAAGAGAATAAGCAGAGATGGATAGTAGCTAGCAGTGGAATCCAAGACGCGCGTTTCGTCCTATTTGGGACTCGTCAGCTGGATGTACCTGCATCTCAGAGTTGATGTTCACTCTGCGAGGGAATCGAACCCAGCACCGTTCGCTTCAAACGCTATCGCGTTATCCACTCGGCCACTGAGTTAAGGCTATATTGAAACAATACGCACAGTATACACATATGCCAATTAGAGACTGACTAGTTGCAGTCCTATCACATATATGGGAGGATTCAAACATACAATACTAAATGAATTAAGAGAATAGAAAAGAGGATAATACTTTTAAAAAATAATAATCAGTAATTTTAGTTACCTGACACGTTGTTTTTGTCCACCTGATAAATTAATACCTTTATCACCAATTTCAGTCATATCTCCATTAGGTAATATTTCAAGATCTGGTATTAAATTACATGCATGTAATACATGTTGATATTTAATTGGTTCATAGGAATGATGAAATAATATATTATCACGTAATGTTGCATTGAATATCCATGGTTGTTGTGGTACATAAGCTACAGTACCCTAATAATGAAGTTGATAGATATATAATATATATAAGTTAATATATAATGGTGGGGTGAATATGTACAATAACAAATGTCAACAAATTGAGATCATGAGAGACAGTTTTCATAAACAATGATCTATATTATTGAAAAGATTTAAATTTTCATACTCATGACTCTTCTAATCATTAATACGACTATACATAAGATTAGTTATACATTATTAGTATATGGTAGTATTGTAGTGTGGTTTACTGATATCCACATAAGTAGTATATGGTGATGGTCAGGCATTGAATGTATTTCAGTAGAAGATCGATAAGGAGATAACGGGAACGGCACACGATTGGTACGAAAATGCATGTACAATCATAATCGGAGACTATAGATGGATATTTGCAGAAGGAACAGTCAAGATTGAGTCGATTGATTGTTATTTTGCAAATTAACTGTTTACTGTATGGTTATCAGATTTTAGTGAGATATTCTGCAATGTTGTGCTTAAGTACATTCGATTGTCCCCACCCGTGTTCTTGTTCACTACAGTATCAATCTATTTATGAAAGTGGTTAACACTCTCATCATCTGATTTGATTAACCATCACAAGCTAACTACACTCCCTAATTCACAATTCTTAAGTAAAAAAGTCGGTATCAAAAAGGTGTTACTCCATCATATAAATAAATACCCCTTGATATACAATAGTAATTTTCTTGTTCTTTTCTAGATCCTACTTATACTTTAAGGTTAGATCAACCTCCCTTCTCACCGAACTTCGTCATCGGTGAATTTTTTCTGTGAAACGTACAATCGTTGTGGAGAGATATCATTGGGAACATAATGAAACAATAAAAGATATGACGGAGCATATGAAGAACGACACTTAAAAGGAATTTCAGGAATATTCTAAGCATTGGCAATGGATTAAGGAAAAGAGCATCACTATGAGTAAATGTTCTTAATGGGATAAATTCGACTTAAATAAATTTTATAGAATGAACTTTATGTGAACTGTGATACATTCTGTGATAATAATACTAACACTAATACTACTAATAATGATCATAATAAATAATTAAAAAAGCAGGATAATAAAAAATGATTTCCGGAAGATCAAAGATTTTTTTGTTCAGTTAACCTTCGTTGTTTTTCAGTTGACCGAGAGCAACTCCACTTTCCATATTAATTCATCTTTTATTGTAGAAAAGATACACCGAGTGTGTTATCAACAAACCTTTCCAACGATTTACTAAGCATCAATCGTAGTAATTTAGAAAAAGACTAAACATTGTCAACGTGAAACCCTATTTTAACTAATTTCATCGATGATGATCATGTGTTGGACAGAAAGGATATTATGCAATTAATTTTAGTTCACTATATTTTTAGAACGAATCTTGAACTCGTCTGTTCACTATATTAAAACTTACAATAATTTGAACAGTGAGAGCTTAGGCCTTTAAACCACTGAGCCATCAACCAGTAAATTTATTGTCCAACTTCAATTGATTGACAGTAATTTGTAATTATGAATAACCGGCGTTTCGGATGGAACGTCCAAAGTTCAGTTTAACGACGGACTTTTTGATCACTAATCATTCTTGTAGATAGTAACTTGCAATGTCTATGTGCTAATGTAGGCATCGTTGAATAAATGTCAGTGTCGTTTTTTAAGAGACTAATACAGCATGAATCCAATCAATAAGGCTCTAGTTACATTTACAAATATATGTATTATGCAGCATAATACTTATATAAGTTTTTAGGGCTCTAGCGCTTAAGTTAATCTCCTTAAGTTTATTGGAATTTTACCAACTGATTTCTGAGGATCTAGAATTGTTAACATGCCATACTAGGACGAAAGAGCTGATCAGTCCCTTCGGGTGTTAGTTAGGATAAGTTCGTGACTGTAACTATGAAAAATTGAATTGGTCACTGTACCTAAAAAATTATTTTAATGATCATGGAAGAAATAACAAATAAACTCCGAAATAAATTTGTATAAAAACTGACATTTATATAGTTGCAATCATGAGTCAATTGAAGCTAGACCACCATGGCAAGCCTGGAAGCACTGTGAAGCAGTGACCAGTGGAGTTCAACCAAGTCTGTTGTAGAGATATCAACTCACTGAAGACAATTGGTGAACGGTTGCTCAAACTTCGTGGACTGGTTGAAGTTAGACATTAACACCGTTGGATGCCAGCTCAGTGGTCTATCGGTTAATTGCTCTGGCGCGAGACTGATAGGTCCTGAGTTCGAATCTCGCGAGTTCGGGATCGTGGATGCGTACTGCTGAGGAGTCTCATAATAGGACGAGACGGCCTTTAAGTAGTGCTTCCAGGTTTCCCATGGTGGTCTAGCTTCAATTGACTCATGATTTCAACTATGAAAATACTGAAATCTCCACAAAACCCCTTCTAACATCTATATACTTGTTTTTGATAAAAATAATACGTATCTTACTTTAACGTTAACTCGACCATTGAAATTTTCCATATCACCAAGTAATGCATGTAACAAACTTGATTTACCAGAACCTACACTACCCATAATTGTTGTGAGTTGACCTTCAGGGAATTGTATAGAAATGCTATAACAAATTATGTAAAATAGATACATATAAATATAAAGTTTATGTTTTGGTATGGAGTGAAGGCAGAGAGGAGTGAATGCAGTAATAAAGATATCATCGTTTATACCAACGAGGTTACCATCAGTGTTCAGTAACTACTACTGTTATTCACTATTACAACAGGTATTTAATAGTTATAAAGTAACAAGTAGTCAGATTCAGGACTTACTTTATGTTATATAAATAGTGAATGAGAATGTGTGCAACACCAAACAACAACACTTCATAAACATCACGAATTTTCAACATGTAAAATGAGGCTTAGGTCAAAAAAATTTTTACAAGCATCTGCTACTTTACTGAAATTATAAATTTAGGAATTATCACATAAGGACATCGTGGAGATTATAATAATTTAATAATTAAATTCATGAGTTGATTTCAGCTAGATCACCATGACAAAACCTGGATGTACTGGACAACCGTTTCGTCCTATTATGCGACTCCGCATCAGTGCGTATCCATGATCCTGCTCGCACGATTACAACCCAGGACCTATCGGTTTCACATACGAACGCTCAACTTTTAGACCACTAAGCCAGAATTCAACGATCTTAATGTCTAACTTTAACCAATCCGCAAAATTGAGAAATTGTTTATTTAATGTATCTGGACGATTTAGACTTCGCAGATGATCTGGCTCTTCAATCACAAACGCAACAACAAATTCAGGAAAAGAAGACCAGTGTAACAGCAGCCTCATCAGCAGAAGGTCTCAATATAAACAAGGGGAAAAGCAAGACTCTCCAATACAATATGGCAAACACTAATCGAATTACACTTGACGTGGAAGCTTTGGAAGAAGTGAGAACCTTTACATATCTGTGCAGCATCATCGATGAACACGGCTGATCGGCAAAGCAACAGCAGCATATTTACAAATGATGAACAACAACTGTCAACCAACACTAAGACCAGAATTTTCAGTACAAATGTTAAGACAATTCTACTGTATGGGGCGGAAACCTGGAGAACTATGAAAGCCATCATCCGGAAGATACAAGTGTTTATTAGAGTATCTATGCAAAATACTTCGGATCAGTTGACCACACACTATCAGCAACATTCTACTGTGGAAGAGAACAAACAAGATTCCAGTGGAGGAAGAAATCAGGTAGAAGCACTGGAAGTGGATAGAACACATATTGAAAAAATTATCCAACTTCGTCACGACAAGCCCTCACATGGAATCCTGAAGGTCAAATTAGAAGAGCAAGACCAAAGAACACATTACACCGAGAAATGAAGACAGACATAAGAAGAATGAACAAGAGTAGTATAGAACTTGAAAGGAAGGCACAGGACAGGGTGGGTTGGAGAATGCTGGTCGGCGGCCTATGCTCCATTGGAAGCATTAGGCATAAGTAAGCTATTTAATGTTTATCATTACTTTATAATAATAATCACAAATTAAGTCCGTATTGTATATAAATATATTTGATAATTGTTTCCTGAAAAACTAAATCAATCTTCATTTATGTGTAATTAATGGTTTCATTACATTTAATTAAACAATTATACATCTATATAGATATATACATAGATACATGCTATGGTTGACTTAGTTACCGCATCATTAAACTAGTTTATTCAAGGGAATCAAAATACATTGTCCTCCTCTTAGTAACTAATTAGTTAATTCATTTATAATACGTCAATAAAATAGATAATTTAAATCAATTAATTAATTATCAGAAGGCGTTCCGTGGATAATATAGTAATTTTTGATAGTTGAGATCATGAATTAATTGAAGCTAGACCACCATGGATAACCTGAAATCACTGTTTTGAGGCCATTTCGTCCTATTGTAAGACTTCTCAGCAGTGCTCATCCACGATCCCGACCCGCGAGATTCCAACTTAGGACCTATCAGCCTCGCTTAACCATTAGACCACTAAGCCAGCTTCCAACGGCATAAATGTTTAACTTCAACCAATCCACGAGATTGAGCAACCATTCACCAATTATTTCAGTGAGTGAGCGAAACATCGGATTAAAGTCCCAACATGAACATCCAGCTGACAAGTCTAATGTAACATGAAAAGTCCATTCTAAATTCTGTTGCTAAGCACAATTCATGTATTCTGAACAAAATATTTCTTGTATATTTAGTATAAAATCTATTGTCCAAATCATTCATTATAACATAATCTAGATAGAAAAACTACAACATTCCAACTTATCACCTCATTCGGATCATATAATACTTGAAAGTTTAACCTCATTTCATTGATAAGAAAAAACGAAAATAGTAAATTATAATATAGAGAAATGTAAGGCAAAACAACAAATAATCAGACAATGATCACTTTAAATTAGTTTACTACAACGGATTTCATCAACTTATTTTTTAAAAATTCCGCGGGCGGGATCGTGAACGCGAAGTGCTGAAGAGTGTCATACTGGGACCAAATGACTGTCCAATGCTTCCAGGTTTTCAGTGGTGGTCTAACGTCAATCGGTTCATGATTTCAATCAAAATCATAATACTCTCCACAACCCTATACTGACAATTATCATATGCTCACTAGTGGCTAGCCTCGTGAGGGAATTCTCGAAGTTCTAGTGAGAAGCCGTGAAAACTGGAGCTAATCAGTGTCAGGTAGAGATAGATATCTACGTTAGTACAATGGAAGATGGTCGCGCAATTTCGTGGATTGGTTAAGATTAGACATTAACACCGTTGGATACCGGCTCAGTGATCTAAAGATTAGACGTTCACGCGCAAGACCGATATGTCCTAGGTTCGTAATCCTGAGAGCGGGATCAAGGATAAGCACTGCTGAAAAGTCTCATACTCGGATGAAACCGCCGTCCAGTACTTACAGGTATACAATTGTGGTCTAACATTAATCGGTTCACAATCTCAATGAAAACATATTAATCTTCACAACCCCATAATGATATAAAGAGACAATCATAAGTTATCATTAGTGATGTTTTCAGAGAGATATTGGTCTTAAAAAGTTTTATAGACTAGAAATATATTAAAGTTAATAGAACATAAATCATGATGTCAAATAAGTAGATTTCGAAGATTAAATAAATTACTTTGTTAAAGTCGGTTCCTCATCTGGATCCCAACCAAATACTCCACGTTCAACTACTGCAGCTATACCAGGTGTATCCTCTTTTGAATAAGATTCCAAATCAAGTTCAGTATGAGTCAAAAATTTAGTTAAACGACCAATAGAAACATAACACTAAAAGAATGGAAAAACAAAAAAAATATTTGGATGTTTGTTGAGTGTTTTTTTGTACCGACGACTAAATAATATATGCAATGAAAAAATTTACTCACACACGAAAACAGGTAACATTTATATTCATAATAAAATAGTAATAGACAATAGTGAGACTACATCAGTTGAGATGGCTGGGTCATGTGTTACGTATGCCCAACCACCGACTGCACCGACGTGCAGTGTTCTATGGTGTAGGAATAGGCTGGAAGAAAGCTAGGGGCGGCCAGACCAAACATGGCACAAATCCATCAAGTCACTGACAAGTGAACTGAGTCAAGTAGGTAGGTGTAGACTACTTGGTTTGGATCGGCGAAATGATAAAAAAAGATGGTTAGAGACCTTAAATGACATGGTTCAACGTCGTTTGCAATGGCCAAGTTACATCCACTCTTTGTGTTCTGCCAAATTCTAATCTTCTGAATTCTTCATGTCCTTTTCTTTTTTCTCTTTTCTAATTTACTTCATTGAATTATACTGTTTGAATAACATCTTCAAACCCTAATATTTCCGATTACTGCTCATACATTTACTACCTCTACCACCATGGGATTTGAATCGACAACTGCATCTTTGTGCTAATGCAATATGATAAGTCAAACTGATATACGTACGTACGAGGTTCTGCGTTGTAACTGACCGACTGAGTAATTTCACATCATTAACTACTAAACGATTACAAGGAGAAGAATAAGATAATTATAATAATCTATGTAATGATTTGTAAAATTGAAAACATATAATTCAACATTATAAGCAAAGATGGATTGTGGCTAGCAGTTGAATCCAGCTACTAGGTCTTGATAGCCGACGAGTCTCAAATAGGACGAAATGCGCGTCAAACTGAATACCACTGCTAGCCACAACCCATCTTTGCTTATAATGCTTCTGAATTAAGGCTATATCAAGGTGATGCGCACAGTATGCACATATGCCGATAAGAGACAGACTGATTGATTGCAGCCCTAAACATAAATGGGAAGAATCAAACAACACAATACCAAGTGGATGTAGTTCAACAGTTGATAGATTACATTAACATCTGATTGGAAAACCGAAAAAATATTCTGACATTTTAGTTTTTTAAAGGAAGAATAAAGGAATCCTAAAATTATGTAAGTACAGAAGAGTGAAAGGAATATATAATGTCATCGGAGAAAAATTAAAAAGAACAGTAGGAATCAAAGTTCCGCCTTATCTCACTATGTTGTGATCTATATTAGTGAGAAAAATTGAAAACATATGTTGTACAAACTTCTTTTAATGATAACGTTTAATCTTTTAAAAGTAAATTCTGACAGCTATTATAACATACGAAAGACAAACGTTTAAGCTATACGGTAAATGTAATGAAACACCAATGTATAACTTTAAAAAGCTTCATTTAAGTGCAATTGATGTATTCAGTCAATGGGTTGACGTTTATTCAATTAAGCCAGATGGTGTTCTGAAGTGTAATGACGGACTTGACATATTGTATGTATGATATAACTGGTTTTAAAAGAGCTGTTAAATTGATAAATACACAATGATGTAGATCATTTAAACAGATTATCTTCGTTAATAATTTTCATTATTGGACAAGTATGTACTAAAGTTGTTTTGTGATGTAAATTATCTTCTATTATTTATTTATATATATATAAACATTGATTATGCATACAGTGATCTTGAGTGCTGTTAGAGGTTGTTCACACCGTGGAAGGGTTCTTCTAAAGGAACCTGAAAAGAAAATTGGATTAGAAGTGGTCTTAATGACCTGAGAGCTTGACCGCAGTGCCCAAGGGATAACTGCTTGAGGTCGGTCACACACAACCATTTTGTGGGTACTTTTGTATTAGCTCCATACTTGTTGGGACCTTACCGACGGAGACGGATATCTGTAAGATAAGATGAGGTGTGCCATTTTTTTTATAGAGTCGATCTTTTCTAACTCCACCCCTCCTTGTGGGAAGGCAGCATCGCTGTTATGCTATTTGCTACAAGGATGATGTACCAAATAAATATGCACTACATAAATCATTCAATATGTGTAAGATCTGGGATACTGTCTGTGTGTCTAAACGAAACCAGATGATTTTCTTTTTATAGGAAACAATTAAGAATGTAAAATAAGATAATGATATTGATACTATTTTGTAATAGTAGTAATAAAACAAGAAAAATCTATACAACAATACAATTTGTTTATTTTTATCCAAAACTATCACTATGTAGAAAAAGAACCTAATATATACATATATGTATATGTATGTATAATGATTTGTCCAAATTCTAGTTTATCAGAAAAACTGAACTTATCATCTATATTGAATAGACAAAATACATAAAAATTAAAAAAAAAAAAAACTGAAGGATAAAAAAACTTAAAAAGAGAAAAAAAATATTGAAAATAACTTGTTTTATTTGTTTGTTTGTGTTTCGTTTTTTTTTTTTGGTGTCCAAAAATGTGCTTGTTCTTTCCTTTTCTCTCTCTCTCTCTCACACACACACACTCTGTCATGTTATAAATGAAAAATGAAATAAGTGACTACTATTAACATGTAAATTATTCATGTAAATTAATATGGTAAAATGCTATAATCAGTAATCTGTAATAGATAAAAAAAAGGAAAAAAAAATATGTATATCAATTTTGATTCTTGTTACCATGGTATTAAGGTAATCATAGTTGAAAAACTATTAAAGAAGAACTATTAAGTTAACTTTAGTTTTTTAATGATTCATTGATAGTTATGTTGGTCTCCACTAAAGTGTGTGATTTGAGTTACTTATATCCATATAAGTAATATATAATGATGATCAAGCATAGAATGTAATTCAGTAGAAGATTAGTAAGGAAAGAAACGAAAAGATAAGGTATAGATATTTACCCATCAGTTCATTTAGTTTAGTCAACGAAAAGAATCGCGATGGTAGACTAGCTTGAAAATGTTGTAGAGATATTGTGGTGTGGTCTACTTATATTCTCATAAGTAGTATATGATGATGGTCAAGCATAGGATATATTTCAGTAGAAGATTAGTAAAAAAGAACTGAAATAAAGCGCAATTGGTATGAAAATGCATGAACAATGAAATTAGAGAAAATGGACCGTTCGTTGAAGAAGGAACAGTCAAGATTGAGACAATCGATTGATAGTTTACAAATAAACTTTTTATTGTATAGTTATCAGATTTTAGTGAGTTATTCTGTAATTTTGTGCTCAAATACATTCAATTGTCCCCATCTTTGTTATTGTTCGCTATACAGTGTATGTTCATAATACCAGATGAGGTTCAATTATTTAACTTTCCATTGAATTGAGATCCAATAATAGATATTACTTTTTAACATTTCAGTTTTCCAATTAATCGAATCGAACTAGAATGAAATGACTTTCCCAATTTAGAATATTTTCGTATTATTATTAGTTCATGGTAAAACTTGTCTACAGATCATATAGGGAGCACCAGTTCCCTCAAGATTATAGGTACACCTTGCTGACGACCGCCAAGTAGCACAAAACCCAGGTCCAGGATTTCCTGTTGACCACCTCCAATCACCATCTTATCTCAACATAGTGCACGCAGTGTCGACCCACCTAGACTAGTGGCCACATTGCAACTTGATCGTTAGCATTCGATCAGAACTAAGAAGGACTTGACACGCATGACATCGGTCACCACTCAGTGATCAATCAATTGTGACAAATCAGACAAACGTTTAAAACTTCACTTACAAAAAAAAGTAAAATATATTTTCTCATATATTTAACATTTAGCCTATGCTCCTCCGCGAAGAGTAACAGGCATAAGTAAGTAAGTAACTAAGTAATATATTTAACATTATTTATAGATAACAGTTTTACACAAAACAGACAAACATGAGAAGAATGAAGAAAAGTTGGATAGAACTAGAAAAGAAGGCTTAGGACAGAGTGGGTTGGAGAATGTTGGTCGGCGACCTATTCTTCATTAAGAGTAACAGGCGTTAGTAAGTAACCGTTTTACGATATTCAAAGTTGAATTACATTATATTGATTCTATTAAATTAGATCATTTAATCATTCATTAAACTTACTTGTGCTAAATTACTTATAATCATTGGAAACATAAATAATGGAAAACGTAGGATATTGAATAGTGATAGTGAAACAAATGCTTTTTGTGCATCTAATATATTTTTATTAGAAGTTAATATATATACACCAAAACTGGAAATAGCCACCTAATAGAAAAAATATAAAATAAGATAATCATAATCATAATATTCTATATATCATCCAGAAATTATTAAATTTATTTATTATATTTTATATATAGTTGAAATCATCAGTCAATTGAAGCTAGACTATCATGGAAAACCTGGACGACCGTTTCATTCTATTATGTGACTCCTCAGCAGGGCGCATCTCCGAAGGATTGCTGACATTCAGTGGCAACACCATGTTAGTAATACAGAGGTTCAGCATCGTGTGTTCAGGTGCAGAGACGACAATCCAATTAGTGTCATCATCTTGAAACACCGACTTCGGTGGCTTGGACATGTTCTACGAATGTCGTCCCAGAGAATTCCACGTCGTGCATTATTTGCGGACGCTGAGACTGCTTGGAAAAAGCGGAGAGGTGGTCAGTGTATGACGTGGTGTCGTGGCATGAAAGAGAGCTGCAAAGGGCTAGCTTCTCTTGGTCCTTCATGACTCCCTGGCTGGGGTCCGAGAGATGGTGCAACACAGTGGCTAGAGACGTTATCAGATATGGCTCAGAATAGAAGCCAATGGCAATCCTGCTGTAACTTTCTTTTACTTTCTTCATAAAGAGTAGTTATAACTTGCTTAACTGCGAGAGTTATTCTGGTCGTACAATTCAGTTTCCCCCACCATTACTCTTATCTTTTTTATAAATGCATCTTATCCCTTTTTTCCCATTTTCATTGTTTGTGTGGAGCATATATGTCTGGTGCCCCTTTGTACCAATATTTATGTGTTTAAATAAATAAATAAACTAGCTTCAATTGAATCATGATTCCAAATATATAAAATTACTAAAATCTCCACAAAACCCCTTCTGCATTGGTTTTCAGAAGAAAAAAAAAACCATCCAGACTTCCACGTGACAACCCAAACAGTACGGCTCAATCCCACCCTACAGCAGAACCAGACACTATATAGGCTTCAACGCTACAATCTGAACAGTACAGCTCAATCCTATGGCGCAACCACACAGGTACCAAGCACTTTGATAGACCATTCGCACCATTCATATACTCATTAACATCACATGTATAATTAGTCCGATCAGTGATTGCGTAAATCAATTATGCACAGAATGATCAGGCCAAAGTTGACTCATTCCGTTTACACCACAGTCAAACTCATTACTTTTAGCAATGGAGACATGCCTTACAATGCTCCAGTGATAATGACCCTTGAGAACACTGAAAAGCAAGCACCAGTATGAATGAAATCGGTTAACCACCAAACCAACTTTTCACATATACAGCCAGCAAAACTTGACAAAGCAATGTCGAACCATCAACAATATCAATGGCGAACCTTCAGTCTCACATAAGACCTTCAGCTCTACATGGCAATATAGCTTATACTGTATACAACACATATATAGGGTAGTAAACGAAACAGCCCAGCCTGAAGCATTAGGGCCTAAAAACGCTTAAAATCCATTGTCTGGTGTTAGTTTACTAATATAAGACCACCAAGATCATTTTTATCACATTTGCGAAATTTTCATTTTTCCGACTTTCCAGACCTTGAATTAGGGATCGAATCGATATCACGATTTTGATTGATGAGAATTGAAACTAGATTAAGTTTACATTCAGCTACAATACAAAGCGAGTATTACTCTAATAATTTGTTGTTAAAAAATGATCAGCTATGCGGTATGATGATGATTACATAAATAAACTGGCAGCAAATAATTATAGACCACCATGGGAAACGTGAAAGCACTGGACGACCGTTTCGTCCTATTGTGGTACCCCTCAGTAGCAGTGCACATCCACGATCCAAACTGGCGATATTCGAACCCAAGACCTATCAGTCTCGCGCCAGAGCGCTTAACCACTAAACCACTAAGCCGGCATTCGATGGTGTTAGTGTTTAACTTCAATCAATCCACGAAGATATAACAATACAATCTATTTAAAGAGTATGATTAAAATAAAATGACAATAAAAAATGCAATTAATTACTTACAAAAAATGGTGTACAATGCCATAAAAATGATAAAGATTGAAAATATGTAAATCTTCTTAAATATTTAACTTCTTTATCTCTAATAAGACCAATTTCTTTCATAAATGATGGTTCCCAAGCATAAAGTTTTAATACCTTTACAAAATGGAAACAATCAAAAAGAAAATATATATATATATATTCATGGACTTCTTCGAAAAAACTTAGTCTTTCACCTTGTTAAGAGTATCGATAACGAAATAGATAACAATCTTCAACTATTGAAAGCCTTCGTGAATCCAGTGTTGTTGTTTTTTGAGCTCTCAGAACAAAACAAGCTTCCATAACGCCGACAATTGGGAAGTATTACCTAGGCAATAGTATTCTGTATCTGATTAGAGTGATGAGCATATTATGGAATAATTCAGATGGTATACCACTACTATCTAGCAGAGATAACTGAATGAATTAATGACGTTCAATATTTAACTTTTACCAACAATAAAATATAGAAACAAAGACCTACAATGAAGCTTTCTTTAAATGTCAAAAAGGGTATTTCTAGTTAGATTGACATTCTAGAATATGTATAGTATTCGAGGAGTCCCTGGACATTACATTGCAATAGTCATAGCTTATATTTATTACGTATATAAATGAAACTTAAAATAGAGAAATCAAAGAAGGTCGATTAGATTCACGTGCTAACCGGGACCTTTACATTCAGGCATATGTTACTGACATTCTACGCAAGCGATTAACCATAATTTTCAAGACGACCTAGGAATTTGGTGGGATATGGAACGCTCATCAGAGAGAAGTGATATTGCATGTTTAAAAGTTGTCTTCGAACCGTTTTTTGTATTGAGGTTATAAACACATAAAAAACAATTCACAAATTCATTGATCTTCTAAACGCTACTCAGTGAATCTGTTATTCAACAGTTTCCAGGTCAATTTTGAAAACATGGAAGAAAAAGGGAACAATGTGCAACCACAAATATCGTAGGTTAACGATTATATATTGTTAATTTTATGAAACAAAATAACATATTTGTGAAAATAATACTTACTCGTATACCATTCATCAATTCGTTAATAAACTTTATTCGACTATCTGCACATGAAGATTTCTTCTCCTAAGTAAATATCATCATGAGAGAAAATTATTAGAAACACTGAAAACACAAAATTAAGATAAAGAATGATATTTTAACGGATTTGTTTCAACATTAAATGCATTCACACTATGCATCAGTAAGTTTTCCCATTTCCAATCCCTTTATATGTTGGAGGATAACTTAGAGTGAAACATATATAAACCACGTTCTACGTTGAATACAAAAGATAACAGAGAGAGGTAAATCCAGGAGTTCTAGTGAGAAACAATGACAAGTGGAGTTCAAACCACGTCTGTTGTGAGATACCAACTCACTGAAGACAATTGGTGAACGATTGCTCAAACTTTGTGGATTGGTTGAAGTTAGACATTAACAGCATCGGATGCCGGCTCAGTGGTCTAGTGGTTAAGCGCTTACTCACGAGACTGATAGGTCCTGTGTCTAAATCACGCGCGGCGGGGTCGTGCATGCTTACTGCTGAGGAGTCCCATAATAGGACGAAACGGCTTTAAAGCAGTGCTTCCAGGTTTCCAATGGTAGTCTAGCTTCAATTGACTTACGTTTTCAACTATGAAAATACTAAATCTTCACAAAAACCCCCTTCATATAATTGAGTAACTGTAATGGGAGTGAGAACCTTTGATGGAGAATTTTGGTTCAGTACCAGAACAAAGAATTTCAAGAAAACATGTAGTAAGACTTATAACGTCCTGTAAATACGATTGGCATCAAACAATCGAATCTGTAAACTATTTCTCTTAATGGTGGAAGAAATGTTAAATTGAATATCAGCTATTGAATTGTACGAGAGGTTTACGAATTTTCGGTGAATAATTATTTATACAAAGACTTTGTAATGTAACAATTATTGTTTGCTTACTAGTGACTGACCTCGAGAAAAGATAAACGTTACAATGAAAATTTATGACTGATGTCTAATTTTAGAAACTAACAATGGATGATACCATGGTATATCGCCAATTTATATAGTCTGCAAATGTAACCTCATGGATTACAGCTGAATGAGATTAAAAGGTGAGGATGATAAGCTTTATTCTGAGTGATAGTTGTCCATTGCTACTTCGTCTTCAATGGTACCACCATCTGATATTTAAACAGTAACGAAGAAGGACATCAAATTTCACATCCTGAGGAGTCCCATAATAGGACAAAACGGCCTTAAAGCAGTGCTTTCAGGTCTAGCTTCAATTGACTCATGATTTCAACTATGAAAATCCATCCTAGTTTGTCCATCAATGTTACTATGATGCTGATGGGCTGAAGGAACCATATGTATTTCTGATGATTTCCTAAATAGATCTTTGTAATATATATTTAACTATTGGAGTTCAGTTGAAACTTGATCACGGTTATAAACTTTTCATTTCCTTCATATTTAATGTAAATCTCACCCAAGCATGATGAGTAGAAATAGCTCTCTTATTGATAAAAGATACAGATATTTCATAATGACGTAATTATGCCTACCGAACGAAATAAATCCTGTCTAATTATCAATATATCTAGTCACTAAATTATATCTAGTATTATGTAAACAAAGAGATTTCATGATTGCAAATGATGTAATAACCTTTGTTTTATGAGAAACACAAGCTGATAACAAACCGTAATAAACTTGTCTCTGCTAACCAACCTACTAAACAATAAATATATTCATTGTTGTTGAAGAGCTGATATGGAGACTGATTTTATTTGTAAGTTGTATTCGTCACAGATTAGTTTCTGCTGAGGTACCACTGCAAATTAGTTGTCATTGAACAGCTGTTGAATTCTAGTATGAGACGCTTCATCAGTGTGCACCTACACCACTTTTGACAGATACAGCCTGTAAATTGAACTAATATCCTAAAAATCCCTTCCCCTTAACTACTGTAGTCACCACACTTCATGACTTTCCCGAAGACCAACTTAAAATTCATGACGAATGGTATTCAGGATGTTGGGAGTGAAACAGTAGTAAAAAATAAAACTTGATGGCTGTTGATCATTATCGCTAATCGATTGAAGTTGTAATTGTAAAACTGGGCGCCGACCCATTGGCTCTAATGGTCAAGCGTTTGCAGAGTGACCTAAAATTCACGGGTCCGATCGAAGGCGGTATCAAACGAGAGTACTGCTAAGGGGTCCCATACTCAGACGAAATAATTATTCAGTGCTCCCTGGTTTTCAATGCTACCTTAACTGAGATCAATCAGTGACGAAAATAACCTATACAAGGTGCGTACTCTAATAATTAAATTCAAGATATATTCATGATGGGTTGAGTTTGATAGGGTCGAAATGAGACGAAATATTACCAACAGCATTGAATAACTAAAGCAGTACATCGCAAATTGACTGAACTTAATGGTAAGGATCACTTGATTATTACAGTTTGATTCTCACCACCATTAAGACTGACAAATTCGGGTTTTAATTCGTGGTAGGCTTGTGAGTGCGTAGTGAGTGAGTAGTAATCATAAACTAGGAAGAAAACGGCTACATAATTTACCTTGTTTTCAGTACCTCTACGGTCTAATTACAGTGAATGGATACAAAAATGGTCAGTACAAAATTGCTCAATTAATCATAAACAACAAAGAGCTTAATATAGATGTATTTCGACCCAAGTTGTCGAAATAAAGTGGCGAGATGAAGAATTAGTCGAAGCATCTCAGAGTTAATGTTCACTCTAGGACTCAAATCCAGTACCGTTCGCTTGAAACGTCATCGCGTTATCCACTCAGCTACTGAGTCCTGATAGCTGACGAGTCTGAAATAGGACGAAAAGCGCGTCAAACTGGATTCCACTGCTAGACACTATCCATTTTTGCTTATAATGCTTATGAATTAAGGCTATATCGAGGCAATAAGCACAGTATGCACATGTGACAATAAGAGATAGACTGATCAATTTCAGTCCTAAACATCAATGGGAAGACTCAAACAAAAGTATATTAATATCAGAAGGGGTTTTGTGGATATTATAATAAATTTAGTATTTGAGATGATGAATCAAATTAAAGTTAGACCACCATGGAAAACCTGGAAACACTAGATGGTCTTTTCGTCCTATTGTGGGACTCCTCAACAGTGAACATCCATGATCCTGCAATAGTTAGTGATGACGATTATGAATTAACATTGTTTCATTCATATTTTGTATATAAAAAAAATTTCAATGAATCGAAAATATTCATAATTCATTTATGTATAAAAATACACATTTCAAAGTGTACTTCAATTGACCTTTTTATCTACGTGCGACTAACGTTTAATAGTACATTGACAATAAAAAAATATATTGAGAGAGAGAGAGAGAGTAAGGTCAATTGATCAAATATGATGATTTATTATCATGATCATTTATTCATTCATTCACTAAACATGTGAGTTGACATGTGAGGTGACATTAGGCAGACATATCATTAAAATATGTACAATCTCTGTATGGTTATTTCATGTGAATCAGGGTCAGGTTGACTAGGAGAGAGAGATAGGGGGTACGTTTGTTATATTCACATTTTATTTTCATTTTGTCATGTTGAATAAATCGTATGATAGAGTAAATGAGACAATTGAGTTGCATTCACAAACGAAAGGGATATATTTTTTTAAAATGAAATCATGAATTGATCGAAGCTCAACTACTATTGAGAACCTAGAGGCACTGAATGGCCGTCCCACCCTGGGACTCCTCAGAAGTGAGGATTAACAACCTGTCACTCAGGAAGTGAACTGAGGACCTTCGATCTCGCGCGCAAACGTTTAAACTCTAGATAACTGAGTCGTTATTTAAAGGTGTTAATATCTAACCTCAATCAATCCACGAGTTTATGTGGAATTGTGAGTGTTAAAGAGTCCTATATTCAATTAAAGGTTAATTTGTCTCCCGATTTTAAACGCCTGTCTAACCAAAATCAGGTTGTGTTGAGAAACATTCTAATTTTATAATCACTACAACACCATAAAATACAGAAAACAAATAGCACAAATGGATCCAGTCGGATCAACCAATAGCTATGTATTAAATAAAAAAAAACTGGTTTGAAATATGTTATTACTTTAACATTAAATGAGTTACATTAAGTCAACTTACTTGCAAAACTTTTGATCGACGTGCTATTAAAACATTGACTGGTAAAAGTAATAGTAGAACACCAACACCAGCCAATACAGAAGGCCCCAATTCTCTCCATAGTAATATCATAGCAATGGTTATTTGAAATGGTCCCGACCATAGAATGTTTATAAATGGCATTAATTGAACAAATTGTTGTGCATCAGATGACATTAAATTCATGATTTGTCCAGTAGTTGATTGATATCGAGCTTTATTACTTAATCGTAGACTCTAAAATCGAATAAGAAATGATTTTCAGCATGGAATTTCTCTTACACTCTGGATTAGCCATTTACTTACTTACTAACTTACGCCTGTGACCCCTTGTGGAGGAACATAGGCCACCCACCAGTATTCTCCACCCAACCTTGTCATGGGCATTCCTTTACAGTTATTTCCAGTTAACATACGCCCTCTTCATATACGCTTCAATTTTCCGACATAGTGTGTTCTTGGCCTTCCTCTTTTCCGCTTCCCTTCCGGATCCCAAGTTAGGGATTGCCTCATGATGTAGTTTGATGATTTCCCTTATGTATGTCCGATCCACTTCCAACGTCTTTTCCTAATTTCCTCTTCAGCTGGAAGTTGGTTTGTCCTCTCCCATAAAACGCTGTTGCTGATAGTATACAGCCAGTGAATGTTGAGTATTTTGTGTAGACAACTGTTTATAAGTACTTGTACCTTCTTGACGATAGATGTAATAGTTCGCCATGTTTCAGCTCCATACAGTAGGACTGTCTTGACGTTCGTATTAAAGATTCTGACCTTGAAATTGGTTGAGAGTTGTTTTGAGTTCCATATGTTCTTAAATTGTAGAAATGCTGTCCTTGTTTTGCCAATCCTTGCCTTTACATCTGCATCCGATCCTCCTTGTTTATCAACGATGCTTCCCAGGTACGTGAATGTTTCCACCTGGATTAGCTATAGATAGAAAAACATGGAAAACTAGGAAGTGCTGGAAAGTTTTTCACTATTGTATGAAACTTCTAAGCTCTACACATTCAAGACCCTATAAATGACCAAACATAGAGAATTTTATGAATTCGCAATAAACCAGTATATATGAAAAATGTAAGTGTTCATGACATGGCTGTGATTAAACATTTGACTTCGTTATGGATGTAAAGCCTGAATTCGATTCCTGCTTACACGAAGAATTTTAAACATATAGTCAATGAATATTAACTTACTTTCCTGTATACAGCTGCAGTAATCGCTGTCTTAATATTCATACCAAGTTTAAATACAATATGAAAGTAACTTTGTAATATTAATGATTGTACAGTTGTATCGATGAATATTGCTATAGCATATAAATAACCATGCCATATTGGTTCTGATTGAATATTTTGTAGAAAATTTAATAATAACCTATAAAACATTTTAAACACAAAAAATAATAATAATAAAAGTCTGAAGGAAGGGAAAACAAATAGGATGAAAGGAAATGCACATCAGTAACTATATTTTGGATGATAGTCAGGTTGATAGGCTATAAGTAGTAGGACGATGATGGTTTAACTTTCGTGCTAGTTGCCACTTGTGAGTGTGACAAACCAAAAACACATCACTCAGTTTCAAAAATTAGAGACATAATCACTCAATGGTTTAAAATGGCACCATAACTCTTAAAGGCTGCAGATATATTTTATTGTCAAGTTCCATGTAGCACGAAAGCATTGAAGTTATTGAAAGAAAGAGTAAAAGCCAAACTACTTTAATTAGCTCTAGCTACTACCATGTCTAGAAAGTTTAATGAATCTTAAACAGTCATCCTGTTGATAACTAATAAAGAATGAAGCCAAACACAAGTTTCCATCAGTATTAGAGGAGTATGGTGTATGTGAATAGCATAAATAACATCTAGTTATCAACACTAATCATCAACTGATTCGATATGATCTTAAGAAGCTATGTGTTACCATATAGTGGAATGATACTATGTGTAAATTCCTCTCTAGTCTACCACATTTCTTATCAACTAGAATGTCAGTTATCTAGTAACAGTTCTTATTAGAAATCGAATTTACATAGAGGACTGCTAAATGGACCTTTGATAGTATGAAGACTATCACTTAACATAACATTGACAATAGCCAATGTTCACATTCAAGATATATTCAGCAATAAATATTAAAGATTGAATGGGAAAGGTGTTATATAAATCTAATCTTTGAATGTTAAAATAGTTAAGATCAATCAATTAAAACTCTCATAATGATTATAAGATTGTAAACAGAATTAGTTTTAATATACAAAGATTTATTCCAACACTTACATATTGATAATCCATGAAATGAGACCCATCATTTCTAGGTCTTAACACTATTCTTGTTATCATCATTATTTTCTATAAGTAAATTATTTTTATATATAATTGAAATTATGAGACCACCGTGGAAAACCTGGGAGCACTGGACGGCCGTCTCGACTTATTGTGGGACCCCTCAACAGTGCGCATCCACTGTCCCACACTGGCAGGATTCAAACCCATGACCTACCAGTCTCGCGCCAAAGCACTTAACCGATTATTTTTATTCATGTTTATTTTCGGTATTCTTTTCATATAATCTGGTAAATATTTTATTTTTTCATTTGAACACATAAGTATTGATACAAAGGGGCAGCAAATACATATGCACCACACAAGTCAAATGATTTATGTGTGGTCTGTGATACTGACGAAATGCTCAAACCGAAACAGGTGGTTTTCTTAGGGGGGCACACCCGGAGCCTTTGATATGAAGATCTGATCCACAAGGCAGTGAAGCATCGTAAGGAGATGCTGTCCTATGGTAAACGGTGACCAACGATTGATTCCCTCACGATACTGGAGTCAGCCCATGTGCACCATTGTTTTAGAATGAGGGTTTTCCAACTCCCCTAGGTGGACCCGCCGTGTCCACAAACTTGCTTTTCGTCCTCTCAATTTCGTGAACAACCCCCCCCCGCCACGAGAAGGCAGTGAGTAGGACTTCTCTTGTAGAGGCTGTATATACGCGTGGTCATATGAGAGCATTTTGAGAGAGAGGGAGAGAACGGACTTTCCCCCACACTCTCGACCGTACCAGGACAAAACTACTTTTCTAACCAAATATATATAAATTGTATTCAATAATTAAAACAAAAACAAAAAAAAAGAAAATCCCAACTTACTTTAATAATAAAGGATTGACAAATACTAGAATATCATATAATAATTTTAAGAATGCTGACCATAATAATGTTTTACCATAAGTTTTTAATAATGCATATAATAGACTAAATTTTGTTTGATGTATACAAATAATAGAGAAACAATGACATAGATTGGATGAAGACTCCATTGTTGTTGTTGTTGTTGTTGTTATATCATTGATTTCAATAGATTTATTCAATTCATCATCTGTGGTGACACTTTTGACTTTATGAATAAGATGATTGTCTATATGTTCATTGATAGTGTATTTACTGTCGACATCTTTCAGAAAAACTTCTGACTATAAAAAGAAAAATGTTAAGAATATATATAGTCGGTAATGATTAAAAATGTAAGTACTATAGGAGTTTATAAAGATATTTTTAATTTTACAATTCATGAAAGTCAAGAAACATTAGAAGTATCGAGAATATTGAAATGTCTTGTACGGTCTGGTACAGCCGAAAGTGGGGAGAGTCCGTTCTCTCTCTATCAAGATGCCCTCAAATGGTCACACATATATATAGCCTCTCCCATTGAAGTCCTACTCACTTCATGATGTAAATGTCTCTAAGGTATTTATTTTCATTTTTTTTAAGATAGAATGTTGTTAGTAGTGGAATCCAGAACATACTTTTCATCCAATTTGGACTTATCAAAAACGATAAACTTCAATTTGAGTTAACATTCACTCTGAATTTTGAACCCAGTATCTTTTGTTTCAAAAGTCCAACATAACCAACTGACGAGTTTCACATAGGAAGAAATGTACGTTTTGAGTTCTACTGCTAGCCATATTCCATCGATGGAAAGTGATCTTATCAACAGTTCACATTACAAACTTATGCCAAAAAATAGTTGATATGTAAAATGTTTGAATTGGTTGTGATTAAAAAGAGTGCAGTTTGTGCTTTCAGAATTACGAATAACTACCCAATATGAGTGTCTTTACTACATCAGCTAACTAGCAATTAAAATAATTCAGAGATGACTGCTAGTAACTTGATAACGAAAGCTTCTAAAAACATCATTTTTGTAATGAACATACAGCCATTTGTCTTAGAAAGAAATCCATCCATCAAGCTGGTAGACAGTGACTACTCCAAGACACAAGGGGAAAACAAACACACCTTTCTGGCTAATCACGACCAAAAACGATACTCAAGTTGATGACCTCATGCTGATCAAATAATATGTATTTTTAGTAATTCCAACTATCCTTTGTTCTTATAAACTTACTCTACACTATATGTACGACTAAATTCAAAGTAGCCTGAAAGATTTTTACCATAACCATCTGTGATTGTTTCAATACACTACCTTTTATTCCACTTATCAAAATATTGTAAACATAATTCAACCTATTTGTTATTAGCTGAATTCATTGTCTTAGGTGTTATCAATGTATCTATATGGGAAACAGGTTCTACCTTAGTTAAAGATTTCGGAACAAAATAAGTATACATGTTTGCTGTCCAAATATATTGAAACTTGAAAAGTATCACACATGTAAGATTCTATAGTACAGAGAAATTGTTCTTCACTGTCTACTCATATTACTCAATGAAATATGTCAATCAGTCAGTCAGTTCAAGTTGTCTTAGTAAATGTTCGAACACATAATTCATTGATCGAAAATTGAACTGTTGCTAACTAATTGAAAAGCATACATTTAAATACTTTCGTTTGTACTATTATTATTTATTTTAATTAAAGACATAAATATTGGTACAAGAGAGCACCAGATATATATGCGCTGCACAAATCTCATTTAATTTATATGAGGGCTGGGATACTATTTAGGTGCGAAAACTCAAGCAGGGTTTTCTTAGAGGGCCACACCCCGAGCATTGACCTAACGGTCTGATCCACAAGGCAGTGGAACATCGTGAAGAGATGCATTCCCATGGTAGACGGTGACCAATGATTGATGCGTACACCATTTGTTCCCTCAAGATACTGGAGCCCATGTGCACCATTGGTTTGGAATCAGGGTTTTCCAACTCCCCTAGGTGGAATCGCCGTGTCCACCAACCCCGTTATAGTGTCGGATATTCGTTTTTCATCCTCTCAATTTCGCAAACAACAGTAGTGCCACGAGAAGGCAGTGATTAGGACTTCCCTGGCATAGGCTATATACCCGTGGCCATGTGAGAGCATTTCAAGAGGGATACCGGACTCTCCCCATTCTCGGCCGTACCATGGCATTTGGAGGCCTCGTTTGTACTAGAATAACTGAAATTACATAATGTTCATGTAATGTTAGACATTATTAATGGATACATCTACTTTATTTTTAATCAAGAATACCAATCAGAAAAGTGATAAAAATGTCATTAATATAATTTTATCATCAAAACTTTCATAATAACTATTGATTACATTATCATTTATCGATGATATAACTCACAGAATCTGTATTTATCTCTGATAATTCCGGTATATATTCTGGTTTAGTATCAACATGTATACGTACAGACCGTCGTGTTGATTGATCTTTTGAAAAACCTAATGAAATAACAATGAATAAGTAGTATAGTATATTTATATATATGTACTAAAAAGACCTTAACGAAAATCTACTTACATAATCATATAAAAAGAGAGAATAATGAGTGAAACATTAAAAGGAGACAGGCGAACATAATAATGAAGAATGGTTAAAAAGAAAGGGAATAAACTGAGTGAACATAACAAATGAATGTAGACTATTCAACTGATTTTTTGACTGTGACTAATAATGGAATTTAAGATGAGCAACTCATCTAATTTATTTGAATGTATTTACATCCCAGTGTTGTTGGTATTTACACTGAGCCTTGAAATCAGTATCTATCAATTCTTACTTAAATGTATTATTTACCACTAATCAACTGGATTTATACATCGGTCTAAGTTGCCATACCTCACTCATTAGCACAACAAGATGAACACCGAATTCATAGAAGTAGTTAATTTAGTGGTGGTAATATAGAAAAGAAAGGTTGTATATAAGGATATAGTGCAGGAAGGAAGACAGATATGAAGCAATTTTAATCTCAAGGTTTAATGGAAGATAAAGAGTGTATACACCTACACTATTGTGATCGCTTCTGAACCATGTCACCTAAAGTCACTAATCATTAGTTACGATATTCACGCGGACCCCAACCAAGTAGTCTGCATCTACCGGCATGGCTCATACGAAAGTTAGTGACTTTATGGGCTGATGTCACGTTTTGGATTGGCCGCCCCTAACTCTCTTCCAACCATCCCCAATACTAGTCAGCATAGCGCGTCGTGATAATCACCGTTCAGGTATACGTAACACGTAACCTAACCATTTCAGTCGATGAAGATTCATGACCTCATCAACTGATTTACCATCATTTCCCTAATACCCTGGCATCTAACCTCACTATTACTTACTCAGTGATCCCAGCAGATGAAAGCAATATTTCTAAGACATCTGTAGTCAAATACTAGTAACTTGCGAGTATCTTCTACTATTAATGACCATGTTTCACAGCCGTAAAGTAGAACAGAGCGAACTGCTGCTCAGTATACTCGTCCCTTAATTGATAGACGGATATCTTGCCTTCGCCATAGGTGACGTAAGTTGGCAAAAGCCAAACGAGCTTGTATATTTAGTATAAAATGTATTGTCCAAATCATTCATTATAACATAATCTAGATAGAAAAACTACAACATTCCAACTTATCATTCCATTTGGATAACATAATACTTCAAAGTTTAACCTCATTTCATTGATAAGAAAAAACGAAAATAGTGAATTATAATATAGAGAAATGTAAGGCAAAACAACAAATAATCAGACAATGATCACTTTAAATTAGTTTTACTACAATGAAAGATAATAGATATTCCATTGTGAAATCGATTCATAGACATATGTAATGGACAAAGACAGTACCATAATGATAGAACTGTAAATATAAATTAATGTAGATTTTTTACATTTAGAGGAATGTATTACTACAGGTAAAAGAAAAATAGTTAAGCAATAATATGAAATGATTGCAGTTAAACATGTAGTTTATGATGATTTAAGCCATGAATGCTAAATAATATTGACAAAACCTTATAGAGATATTACAAAAATCCTGACTTCAATAATGATTATTGATTATCAACGGATCTCATCAACTTATTTTTTTAAAATCCCGCGGGCGGGATCATTGACGCGAAGTGCTGAAGAGTGTCATAATGGGACCAAATGACCGTCCAATGCATCCAGGTTTTCAATGGTGGTCTAACGTCAATCGGGGGGCGGCCAAACCAAAACGTGACATCAGTCGTTGAAATCACTAACTTCTAGTCTGAGCCATGTTGGTAGATATAGACTATTTGGTTGGGGTCTGCGTGAATATCGTAACCAATGGTTGGAGACTCTAGGTGACATGGCTCAGAATCGATCACAATGGTGTAGGTGTATACACTCTTTATCTTCCATTAAACCTTGAGATTAAAATTGCTTTATATCTGTCTTCCTTCCTGCACTATATCCTTATATACAACCTTTCTTTTCTATATTACCACCACTAAATTAACTACTTCTATGAATTCGGTGTTCATCTTGTTGTGCTAATAAGTGAGGTATGGCAACTTGGACCGATGCATATATGTGCCTGATCCTACATTGAAACTGACTGAATGACTTTCATAGACTCAGAGCCGAACATTAACTTTGTGACTAAAAAAAACTAACTTTAGAAAAGAATCATCTTTCAAAGGGTACACAAACCTTATTCAATTTATCTTTCTTTGATAGCCTTAGCCATGAATATAGAATACAAAGGAATAATAAATATCGAATAAGCTCACATGTTTTAGACCCTACTGTTTTTTTATGCTATGTAAATCTATGAAAGTTTGTTCATTCATAGAAAAGATGTATGAGACTATTTGTAAGAATCTACTAAGTGAATATATGAAAAACACGAGGGGAAATACAATAGCCATGCATATAGACAAAACAATAAATCATATCTTGACACAGTTATTATGTTGGTGTAGTAAATATAAGAAGGATAATAATAAGTAAAGGATAGAGTAAGAAAAAAAAGGTAGATAGATAGACAATTAAGAAAGTTAAAAGAAAGAATGAAAGAAAAAAGGAAAACGAGTTGAAAAAAAGAGCACAACTTTTATTCGTTTCAGTCTAATAAAAAAACAACTGTCCAATTAGATTTACAATAAATCTCAGTGGTCTATCGGTTAAGGGCTCTGGTTCGTAACTGATAGGTCCTGGGTTTGAATCTCGCGAGTGCGGGATCGTGGGTGCGCACTGCTGAGGAGTCTCATAATAGGACGAAACGGCCGTCTAATACTTCCAGGTTTTCGATGGTGGTCTAGCTTCAATTGACTCATGATTTCAACTTTGAAATAAATCTATGAATTAAAAGACTAATATTTGAACGAAGAATATTCTTTTCGATAAATTCTCTTCCCAGGTTCTACAATTCATATATCCATATTAATAATCTGAATAAAAGTGACCAAGTTAAAAGTAAAGTACATTGTTTAATGCATGTAAATTTAGGAATGTCAAATCAAATAGAATAAAATTGTTAATGTTGATAGCGACTTATATGGAATGTTACTACTTGAATCTGTATATATATGTAAAGTGAAAATTTAAGATCTGTGATCAGAATATAAATATGGGTCAAATAGGTTAAGAGAGAGATATGATAGTGCAATTACAATTCGATCAAGTGGAAGACTAAATTGTGTGAAATATTAGTAAGACGTAATAAAGAGGGATCAATGCGATGTGAATGAATCATGTTTAGGGGGGATTAATAATGATATTTAAACAATAATAATAATAAAATACAAAGATTTGTGAATAAAAATAAGAGAGACAATTACATTTGATTACGAAAGGTCGTAAGTACATAGTCAAATTAGGTCATACAATAGCTAAGGTGATTGTTCATTAATTGGCCTTGTGGTTGGCCAAGGGAGAAGTAAGGGTTGGAGATATTTCTTCTGTACACATAGCTCTGGTTTCTTTATTCTGATGGCTACTGCCTCCACCGTTTGAAGAACTTTTTCTTGACCGTTTGGAATTTGCCTATTTCACTTTAAAGATCATATATTTAATTATAAATTTTCTGGGATACCCGTTCTCCCTTAGAGCATTATGCAATGTGTTTAGCTCATTGTCAACTACATCCGCCGAACATATAGTGCGCATTCGATAGCTAAGGGTTTTGATTAGGTTTCGTTTGTACTGTAGAGGTACAAAGCTAAGGAAGTGTGTATACTGACCAGTCCAAGTACTTTTTCTGTTCATGTTTCTTCTTAACGATCCATCTGATCTCTTAGTTAAGAGGACGTCTAAAAAGGCTAATCGGCCATCACTCTCTTCCTCCAATGTAAACTGGATGACTGGATGCACTTCGTTAAACTGCCTAAGCACATCTTGTTGTGAAATATTATCTTTACACAGGATGAATGTGTCATTCATATATCTGCAGTAAAATTTGAATTCTTGAATAATCTTTTTCAAATGGCCGTTCTCTAGTTTAGCTAGAAATATATCAGCTAGTATAGGGACTAGAGGTGAACCCATTGCCACACCATCTGTTTGTCTAAATATTTCACCGTTGAATTTGAAATTTACATTCATGGTGCATTTCAGTAATAACATTAATCGGAACTGTAGTTTCAATTTTATTTTTAATCAGTTGTTCCCCTATATATTCTACGGTCTCAAGAAGTGGGACATTCGTGAATAGTGATGTTACATCCAAAGACATCATCTTTAGTCTCAAAGTATTGACATTTTTTACTTTATCAACAAATTGAAATACATCCTTAACACTATGTTTTACCAGCTTTTCGTGGAGAGGTTTCAATAAAGTTACCAACCATTTAGCTATAGTATGATAAGGAGAGTTATACATATCTAAAATAGGTCTTAATGGGATCCCCGGTTTGTGTACCTTTGGTAATCCATACAGTCTTGGCAGATAGGTTCCAACTGGTTTAATCATTATATCAGACGAAATAGTCTGGTTGTCTCTGAGCTTCTTCAAAGAACTAGTAAGCTCCATCTCTATTTTCATATTGCGATCTTTATGGTTAGTTATTTTTGAAATTTCAATTTGTCATTTAAGATGGTCCCCATTTTATCAATATAATCGTTTTTATTGAGAAGAACCACTCCTGAACCTTGGTCAGGTTTCGTAATCAATAACGTTCCATCTTTTAGGAGTACGTTAATAGCTTCCTTATGCCTTTTTGTAAGAATACTTTTGTAATTAAATTTATTGTTTTTATACTGGTAGCAACAGTCCACAAGAGTATAGTGCTCCAGTTGTTGATCAGAATTAGCCACTAAATCACGTGTCTGGCTGCATAGATTCTCAAACTGTATATCGGTATCTATGTGGTTACAATTATTACGGGTATCACAAAACTTTAGACCTTAGGATAATACCTCTAGTTTATCGTTATCCAGTTCGATATCCGAGAAATTATGGACATACCTTTTAGAGTCAGTTGGAAATTTGCTTTCAGCTGTGTGATGTTCCAGACCTTTCAAAAGCTGAATGAGTTTCTTCTCTAATCTATGATCCATAACATTAGTAACATAGTCCATGAAAGGTATCACATCATAATTTAGTTGAGACGTATACAAAGAACAGGTAAGGGTTAAAAAAAATAGTTACAATCAATATTTTCATAGTTGAAATCATGAATCAACTGAAGCTAGACCATCATGGAAAACCTGAAAGCACTGAAAAGGATCGTGGATGCTCACTGCTGAGGAGTCCCATAATAAGACGAAACGGCCTTAAAGCAGTGCTTCCGGGTTTTCCATAGTGGTCTAGCTTCAATTGACTCATGATTTCAATTAATAAAATACTGAAATATCCACAAAACCCCCTTCTAATCAATATTTTGATGAAGTTTTGTTCTTTGGGCTGGATGGTTCGGTCATAGAGCTTTCACCATTCTTCTGAACGATATCCGCCCGAGGTTTGTGCTGATGAAAAATCATCAAAATCATCTACCTGATCTACAAATCGTCTTCAATATTTAACAATCAATATTTCAATTTTGACTAGTAATTTTTAATTTAGTGTATATTCTTATGCTTTTCACAATAATAATATTATCAGAAGGGGTTTTTGTGAAGATTAAGTATTTTCATAGTTGTTAAGTGCTCTTGCGTGAGACTGGTAGGTCCTGTGTTCGAATTTCGCAAGGCGAGGTTGTGGATGCGCATTGCTGAGGAGTCCCACAATAAGACAAAACAGCCTTAAAACAGTGCTTCCAAGTTTTCCCTGGTGGTCTAGCTTCAATTGACTTATATTTATTTATTCAAACACATAAATATTGGTACAAACGTGCACCAGATAAATATGCACCTCACAAATCTCATTTGATTTGTGTGTGGTCTGTGATACTGCCCAGGTGCCCAAACTCAAGCAGGTGGTTTTCTTAGGGGCCCACACCCGGAGCCTTTGACCTAAAGGTCTGATCCACAAGGCAGTGGAACATCGTGAGGAGATGCATTCCCATGGTAGCCGGTGATCAACGATTGATTCGTACGCCATTCGTTCCTTCAGGATATTGGAGCCCATGTGCACCATTGGTTTGGAATCAGGGTTTTCCAACTCCCCTAGGTGGATCCTCCACATCCACCAACCCGGTTAAAGCGCCGGACATTCGCTTTTCGTCCGTTCAATTTCGTAAACAACACCCCCGCCACGAGAAGGCAGTGAGTAGGACTTCCCTGATGGAGGCTATATATTCGCTGGCCATGTGAGAGCATTTGGAGAGGGAGAGCAAACTCTCCCCACTCTCGACCGTACCAGGGCATTTGGGGGCTCAATTGACTTACGCTTTCAACTATGAAAACAATAAGAATAATAATAATGTCTAAGCTAATATATAAAGGATTATCTATTCTAAACAACAACACAAACATCAGTTAGCAGTTATTATAAATTAAAGGGTCTACATTACATAATAATAATAAACAAACAGAAAAATACTTAAGTAGGCTTATATTTATACAAAACGGGTACGTGTAATATATGAAATTGGAAGGATTGTAAGTATTGAATTTAATTTAAAAGATGAACTATGTAAAATACTGAACTGATGAAAAAAGTAAAGATGATTAGATAATACTTTAGCTCTAAATAGAAAAATATTCACTTATATGAACCTATGGATTCTTACTAGTGATGATAATCAGAATGTTCAGATCTCACATTGAGCACATTAATGAGTTTGAGATCCAAATAGTTTTTGAACATAAGATCGTCATTGATTATTATCAATGGACTTTTCAATAGAACTACAAGAGTTTATCATGAATTCCAACGGAATGATGTTAAGTTATCAGGCTAATGACGAAAGTCAAAGGCTATGTTAGATAAAACAGTTATTATAATTGATTTCTTAAGGTGTTATCAATCTGAAACATGAATATATTACAGATTGTAAACAAGCAACCCAACCCTTATTCAATGAACTCATAAGTGCTATTAATTACGATTGGAAACGGAAAAAAAAACAGAAAAAAATATTTTTCATAGTTGAAATCATGAGTCAATTGAAGCTAGACCACCATGAGAAAACCTGGAAGCACTGTTTAAGGCCGTTTCGTCTTATTATGGGACTCCTCAGCAGTGCATATCTACGATTCCGCCTCGCGAGCGAGATTTGAACCCAGGACTGACTTCCAGATATATGTCCTGGAGTTCTAGTGAGAAGCATTGACCAGTGGAGTTCAACCAGGCCTGTTGTGAGATAACAACTCACTGAGGACAATTGGTGAACGGTTTCTCAAACTTCGTGGATTGGTTGAAGTTAGTCATTAATACTATCGTATGCCACCTCAGTGGTCTATCGGTTAAGAGCTCTGGCGCGGAACTGGTAGGTCCTCGGTTGGATTGTTGTGAGGCGGGATCGTGGATGCACACTACTGAGGAGTCCCATAATAGGACGAAACGGCTTTAAAGCAGTGCTTCCAGGTGTTCCATGTTGGTCTAGCTTCAATTGACTCATGATTTTAACCATGAAAAATACTGAAATCTCCACAAAACCCCTTCAAGAAAAAATATGATAGATACATTTGTATAAAAAAACGAAAATGGAGTACATTTTGTCATTTGATATAACATACAATGTAATCATTCTTCTTCCTTTTCTCCCTCACACACTCTCACACTCATCAAACAATATTAAAGATAATTACCTGTAATAGTATTGGATGGTAAATCATGATTTGTTGAATCCATTTGAAGATCAGTTGATTCATTCTGATGAGGTTTAAGATTTATTGAATTAGTCTCGGAATGAATATTCTTATTATTATTAGCTGTAGTAATGGTATCATTATTGTTATGTTGAGGTGATGTTTTATCATTATTCAACAAAGCAATACCTTCACTAGCTCGTCTTATATTAATATCATCTGGATAGGCATTTGTTAATCCAGATTTATATAAATGTTTATTATGTTGTGGTATACCAAATCCAAGAATACTTTGTGCTGATCTACGTCGAAATTCACTATCTGATGAATCATTATTAACATGATGTGTACTATTACCCATAGAAGCACGACGCTTTTCACTGTTATTTTTAAAAAAAAGAAGTTGAAGAAAATGAAACGTAATACAGAATGATAAATAAACAGAATTAGTATACAATAACAGTGTAATTGAATGGTAAAATAATTTGATTCGAACTAGTAAATTCGAAATGATCAAAATGATAGAACATTTCATTCAACCACTACATAAAAAAGAGAGGACTTGAATAAGCATTATATTTTAGTCAGTATGGTCAACCTGCTTGGAATTAGGTGATTCTCCTTCAACCCCCCTGAAAGATAATTAGTAATTAAAGTGTTATTATAAGCAAAGAAAGATAGTGGCCAGCAGTGGAATCCAGTTTGACGTGTGTTTCGTCCTATTTGGGACTCGTCAGCTGCATGTACTTGCCTTGATGTTCACTCTGGGAGGAACTCAAACCCAGTTCCTTTCGCTTCAAAAACCCCCTTGTGGTAACGATCATATGCTCACTAGTGACTGGCTCCTAGAGGTAATTTCTGGAGTTCTAGTGAGAAGTCGTGGCCAGTGGAGCTAATCCATGTCAGGTAGAGACAGGTATCTACCTCAGTACATTGGAAGTTGGTCGCGCAATTTCGTGGATTGATTGAGGTTAGATATTAACACCGTTGGATGCCAGCTTAGTGGTCTATCGGTTAAGGACTCTGGCTCGAGACTGGTAGGTCCTGGGTTCGAATCTCGCGAGTGCGAGGTCGTGAATGCGTACTGCTGATGAGTCCCATAATAGGACGAAACGGCCGTCCAGTGCTTCCAGATTTTCCACTGTGGTCTACCTTCAATTGACTCATGATCTTAACTATAAAATTACGAAATCTCCACAAAAACCCCCTTGTGATCATTTAGTATTGTTTGTTTGAATCTTCCCATTGATGCTTAGGACTGCGACTGGTCAGTCTCTTATTGGTATATGTGCATTCTGTGTCTATTGCCTCGATATTTCATTATCATAATAAATGGTAAACGTCTGAGGACAACTCGTTTTATAAACCGATATATTAGATGTAAAACCTTTAGAAATAACAGAGTGTATTAAACAAACGTTTCACTAGACTTTCAAGTCTCACGGCGATAGCTTAACGTTTAGACTATTGAGATGTCATCGAATGGTTTATATATCCAACTTCAATCAAGTTAAGATATTAAGTAGCCCTATTACACTGCTGTAATAGATAACTATCCCACATTCAACATTGTTAAACTCCACTAGTCATGACTTTTCATTAGAACTCTGATAATTTACATATATAATTAATTAGTAAGATACATACTGTATCAATTAAATGAATATTAATTAATTGGAGAATGATGGTCGGCTATTTATGCTCCATTAGGAGTAACAGGCGTAAGTTATGACATATAAAAAAAAGGGATTAATAATTAACTTACAGATAATTATTCGTTGATTTATTTGGTATTAAATATTTATCCAAATTATTTAAGAATATTTTGGATACATTCTCTGAACAATGTTGTGAATCTAATCGCCATATATCTTTAAATTCAACAGGTTTACGAAATCCTTTGATGATTAGACTAGAAAGAAGAAAGTATGAAAGACAAAAAAATCAAAAGAGATAATGGTGAAAATGAGTAGTTGATCACTTGAATTTTTTTTTTTAAAAATAAACATGTTAATATCTAGATAATAACAGGGTTAATATCAATGGCAACAACAATAACAACAACTAATCAAACTCAATGTCAACAGAACAAGTTATTATACATATTGTCCTTCAAGACTCCTTGGTTAGGGTTCTAGAGATGGTGCAATACAGCGGCTTGAGACGTTATTAGATATGCCTCAGAATAGAAGCTGGTGACGATCATGTTGTAACTTGATTTTACTATCTTCAGTCAAAGCATCCAGGCAGTATCATAGCTCTTACACAAATCAATTGATTTATGTGGTGCATATGTACTCAGTGCCCCTGTGTACGAATATTTACGTGTTCAAATAAATAATTAATAAATAAACTTAGCATAATACATTCATAAAGACTGAACTCATAGTTTTTATGATAAACATTCACTATAATAAATTCAAGCCGCTATGATCCAACGAACTACAAAGTTCTTAGTATAGACTGTTGAAATCTTCAGCTTAACATCAGGGATTTTAAAAAGCACTAAAAACAAAGAAGTATTTGATAGATGTTTTCTTGTAGAATGGGACTTAACTACAATTGATTTGTCATAGAAATGTAAACCTAGGGAACCTAATACTGTGGTTTGAAGGTTAAGGTCTTAAGTTTGATGAAATTCTTTCCCCTGAAAAATTTCTCTTCGCCATTCATTAATAAAAAGAATAGTTTGATTTATGGAATTGCTGTTTTCAGAACTTCCAAAAATTAAGAATCCATTAATTGTTAGAGTTATTACCATATTATGTACAACAGTGAGATAACCCGGCCGTTGCTGCTACCTTGACGTGGTGGTCGGGCTTGCCTATCGTGATGATTCAATCGAGCTATGCTGGCTGGAACAATCGTTCCTCAAGGTCCTACCATGCCAGACAGGTCGGTTGAAGAGCGGTGAGACTAAAAGCAGCAATCCCAAGGTCCGAAGGCGAAGTCGTACTGCTAACTGTACAGAGGTGTGACAGAAGTAAGGTGTTTCCTTCAGATAACCAGCATGACAGCGATGCTGCCTTCCCACAAGGAGGGGTGGGGTTAGAAAAGGTCTACCCTAAAAATGCACACCTCACCTTATCCCACGGATTTCCGTCTCCGGCGGTAAGGACTTTTGAAGAACGGAGCTAACACGTCAAAAATCCCCCACAAAAAGGCCGTGCGTGACCGGCCTCAAGCAGATGTCCCTTGGGCACTGCGGTCACGCTCCCAGGTCGTTAAGACCAACACTAATCCAACTTCCTTTTCAGGTCCCTCAAGAAATTTCACTAAACATTGCCAACAACATTGAATTATTCATATAATGTATTCACTAGTGTACTTTAGTTAACCTTGCTAAAAAAGTTCTCATCACGGACTGACAGCATTTACAGATCCATTGAAATATGAAATATTTGGTAATTTTACCATCTTTATTTAGGACTTCCAAGAGTTGTAACGACTAGGATATCTTTAGACTTGGAAGTTGATATAGCACAATCATCAATCATTAAAACAATGTTCTCATACGGCTATACATATACAACCTCTGCCAAGAAAGTTCTACTCACTGCCTTCTCGTAACGAGGGTGTTTTCTACAAAATCCAGAAGACGAATGGCGAATGTCCGCCACTTTAACCGGGTTGGTGGACACAGAAAGTCCACCTAGGCGAGTTGGAAAACCCTGATTCCAAACCAATGGTACACATGGCCTCTAGTATTCTGACGGAACAAATGGCATATGAACCAATAGTAGGTCACTAACTACCATCGGACTGCATCTCCTCACGATGCTCCATTGCCTTTAGGTGAAAGGCTCTTGGTGTGGCCCCCGTAGAAAACCACCTGCTTCAGTTTGGGTACCCGAGCAGTATCATAGCCCTCACACAATTAGATGAAATGACAATATATCTGGTGCTTCTTTGTACCAATATTTATATGTTCAAATTAATAAATAAATAAAAGGAGTGGATGTATAGACGTTTCTTTTTTCTAAAAACACAGGATCATCATTTTAAAATATCCCCAACAATAATGAACTAAAACACACACACACACACAAAAGAAAGAAACTATACTGACCTACCTTGTAAACCATGAATAAGTGATACGTGACAAATAGGAACAATCAGTTTCAGGAGATTTTGCCTAAATTATTTTTTTTTTAAAAAGCATCATTTAATTAGTTTAATTTTTTTTTACAATTTTAATTAATATTTAGATTTCGTGTAAGAAAAAAAATAGACGAATTCCAAACAACAACAAAAAAAAGAAATCAAGATGGAAAACCCTGACAAAAAAATTTCTTCCATGAGAGTCAATAATGAAAAAAAGAGGGAAGAAGAAGAAAGTACTAATGAATATTTATTATACATCTATGCCCCAAGTTATTATCAAAGTATAATTATTGCTTTCAAATGAATATTTCTCTATTAACAGAAGAGGTTTAGTGGAGATTTTAGTAATTTTTATATAGTTGAGATCATGAATCAATTGAAGCTAGATCGCCATGGAAAACCTGGAAACACTGGGCGACCATTTCGTCCTATTTTGGGGACTCCTCTGCAGTGCGCATCCACGATCGCGCCTCACGAGATTCGAACGATTAAGTGCCCTGGCGCGAGACTGGTAGGTCTTTGGTTCGAATCGGGGATGCGCACTGCAGAGGAGTCCCATCATAGAATGAAACGACCGTTCAGTGCTTCCAGGTTTCCCGTGGTGGTCTGGCTTCAATTGATTCATGGTCTCAACTGTATAAAAATTCTCTATTAAAATAAACCTCACGATTAATGATATCGTTTTTTTTTTCTTTTTTCAATTAGTATATACAACCTTTCACTAGTATCAATGACGAAATCTTAGCACTGATACAAAAGGCTTAACTAGCTTTCATTAGCTTGTGTCATTTATGTTATATGTCCTTGAGAATCAACCATTCAGGATGCGAGTTTCATAGATCTTAATTTAATGGTACTACAACTTTAAACTAGAACACATCAAAAAACTAATAACATTCAGATTCATTATTGTATCTGTTACTGAAACTAGATCAAATAAAATTTACTAGTCTTTGATCAATCAACTAGTTGTACATACTGTAGAGATAATATTTTTAAAAAATTTGGCTTAAAAATCAAAATAATTCTACCATTAGGGTTTAATAATGTCTAACTTACCAATTAATTTATTTCCTTAACAACTACTTCCATTTACAAATAGAACATGTAAGTGATAAGACAATCAGTTATTCTCTTGTCAAAAAATGTATGCATTTTGAATGGACTACCTCGATAATTCTTTTTGACTACAAATTTTAGCATGTTTACACTGTGGTTAGCAATGGGATCCACGATAACAGGCAAATGTGAAATATTTAAAATAGATTAATACTGTTTAATAAGTTTGTGGCTAACTGGATTCAGTAGCTTAGTGAATAGTACGTTGGAGTTTGAAGAGATAATTAATAAGTTAAAGTGTCAATATGAACAACAACACATGAATCCAGTTATTTTCAGCTAACGAGTTCCAAATAAATTGAACCCTACTTCCTGGTTTACTCTGTTAGCCACAATTTCAATGTATAAAAGGAAAAACGTTCTTTTTGAATTTTTTTTTTCATATAGTCTATGAGTCAGGTTGTTAAAAGATACATAAATGATCATATGATGTAGATGATATTGTTAATGTGACAATGATTATCACCTATGGATAAAATTAAGCTGAATATTCAATTGATTACATTGAGGTGAGAAGAGCTATAGGTTCAATAAAATATTTATTCGATTGACAGATAATTCCCATTTATATCAGAAGGGGTTTTTATGGATATTATAGTAATTTTTATATAGTTGAGATCATGAATTAATTGAAGCTAGATGGCCATGGAAAACCTGGAAGGAATCCCACAATAGGACGAAACGGTTGTCCAGTGATTTTAGTTTTTCCATGGTGATCTAGCTTCAATTGATTCATGATCTCAACTATTAAAATCCCCATTTAAACAGTAAAAAAAAAATATGAAATTCAGTTAAGTGAATTTATTATCAGTCGTATACATATGAAAACTTTTCTTTGTTAAAGTACTAGTCCCGTGAGGAAATATGAACAAGGAATAACGAAGATGACGTAAGAGAAAAATTGTAATACTAGATTACGTAATATGACTAATTACAATAGACTTAATAAGTTAGCAACAAATTAAAACGTGATTGTAGTAAGGTGATTAAAATGTTTTTGTTCAAATATGAAACTCCTAACATTTAATCAACTGTAATCATTCTACTATGCCCCACAGTTTGATTTGAAGGCTGTATATACGATTCGTCCAAATCTACATAGATGTCTCCTAAAAATAGCTGAAGCTTTTATCATCCATGAGTTCAAACCAGAACGAAGTACGCCATATCATTATCGTTACAGGGGCCTTCATTTATTATTATTATTATTACTGCATTTCTCCCTCTACTTATGTCTCATTATTTTGTTCATAATTGCACATGATATCACTTCACCTCTATGCGTTGCCCCCAAATGCCCTGGTACGGCCGAGAGTCGGGAGAGTCCGCTCTCCCTCTCCAAATGCCCTCACATGGCCAGAGAATATATAGCCTCCATCAGGGAAGTCCTACTCACTGCCTTCTCGTGGCGGGGGTGTTGTTTACGAAATTGAAAGGACGAAAAGCGAATGTCCGGAGCTCAAACAGGGTTGGTGGATATAGAGGAACCACCTAGGGGAGTTGGAAAACCCTGATTCCAAACCAATGGTGCACATGGGCTCCAATATCCTGAAGGAACGAATGACGTACGAATCAATCGTTGATCACCGGCTACCATGGGAATGCATCTCCTCACGATGTTCCACTGCCTTGTGAACTAGACCTTTAGGTCAAAGGCTCCGGGTGTGGGCCCCTAAGAAAACCACCTGTTTCAGTTTGGTCACCTGGACAGTATCACAGACCACACACAAATCAAATGAGATTTGTGAGGTGCATATGTAACTGGTGCTTCCCTCTTTATTAATATTTACGTGTTTAAATAAATAAATAATAACCTCTATGACCTTTAATTATTATTGTAACAAAACTACAACAACATTTTAATCATCTTACTAAATTCATGTTATAATTTGTTACTAAATGATTAAGTTTATTGTTATTTCAATAATTTAATGAGAAGATGAAGTTTATCCGAATCATGTGATATATATATATATTTCGAATAATCTGATCATACATAGTATACATGGTTAAGACAATTTTGATATGAAAATTAAAAAGGTCAACTAGACAGGTTTAAAGGTAAGTCATAACAAAGAAAGAATATATACATATAAAGTACACCAAAAACAGTATGTTCTCACCCTAAAAAATTACCTACCTTCATAATATTAGTTTATTACCCAAAGTGATTTGGTTTCAAGTTTTTTTTTATATTATTATTATTATTATTATCCTTGTCTCTTCTTACCCCCCTCTATTTCTAGTCTAGTTGACCTTTTATTTATATATATATATATATCAATGATCACAACAAGTATAATGTGTGATACATACGATTGATTCTGTTGAATAAATCCTTTTTTTAATCCACGTTTGTCATGAATTGGGCAGTGACTATGAAAATATATGGAGTGTGTACATCTGATTTGGATATCATGGATTACAATACTACCTTACCCTGATATTATATTCCAATGCTATTTCAATTTAATGACTATGAGTCTTTTATAAGTTCACCATTTATTTCTGATAATTCATAACAAATGTCTTATCATCTTAAATTAATGAAGACTTATAACTTCGTATGATTTATGTAACATTTTGAATTAAAATAACTTAGCCACTAACTTCAACATGAATAATACTGTTTAGAACAGTTCTAAAAACACATATTTTTAAGGATTATTATACCTTTTTTAAAGTCATTATTTATGACAAGTTAAAAATAGGATGAAACAAGTTGGTAGCGTCAGTTACTATTTTATTTATACCCTGGTACGGCTGAGAGTTGGGAGAGTCTGCTCTCCCTCTACAAATGCTCTCAAATGGACACGCGCATATAACCTCTGCCAGGAAAGCCCTACTCACTGCCTTTTCGCGCCACCGGGCTGTTGCTTACGAAATTGAACGGACAAAAAGCGAATGTCCGGTGCTTTAACCCAGCCGGTGGACACGGAGAGTCCACCTAGGGGAGTTGAAAAACCCTGATTCCAAACCAATGGTGCACATGGGCTCCAGTATCTTGAGGGAACAAATGGTGTATAAATCAATCGTCGGTCACTGGCTACCATGGGACTGCATCTCCTCACGATGCTCCACTGCCTTGTGGATCAGACATTTAGGTCAAAGGCTTTGGGTGTGGCCCCTAAGAAAACCACCTGCTTCAGTCTGGGCACCTGGGCAGTATCACAGCCCTCACACAAATCAAATGAGAGTTGTCCGGTGCATATCTATTTGGTGCTCCCTTGTACTAACTGAAAAAATACGCTTTTATTATTCATTATCAAGTAAAAATATTTAAACCATCTCAGACTAAGTATTTCATGAGTATAGTGTATAGCCAGTAAAAAACCCTTGATTACTATATTCGCTTTTGATCAACACAAGTTGTATGACAGTTAATAACACTACTCAAATTAGATGGAGTAAAGCGCTAATAAGAAAAATGTAGATTTACAAATGATTACTTTAACTAACAATCCATAGTACCATTCATAATAACTGCTACTGAATCGATAAAATATAATTTAATAATTACCCAGTTGTTCATGTATTAAGGTTTGATGAATATTTCTTTAACAGATTGTAATTGCTTTTCAACTGATAATAACTGACGTAGAATTAGTAATACATCTGAATCTTTAACTAACTTAATTAGTTCATTTCAATAAGCTTCAACCAATATATATGATAGGGATACTACCCCTAACTCAGGGTGGTCTGGAAAGTCGGAAAAATGAAAATTTCGCAAATGCCATAAAAATGATCTTGGTGGTCTTGTATTACTATTCCGACACCAGACAATGGGTTATAAGCGTTCTTAGACCTTAATGCTTCAGGCTGGGCTGTTTCGCTTACTGCCCTATATGTGTGTGATATACAGTATAAGCTGTATGGTTAGTAGAGCTGAAGGTCTCACATGAGGCTGGAGGTTCGCCATTGCTTTGGCAAGTTTTGCTGGCTGTCCATGTGAAAAGTTGGTTTGCTGGTTGCTTTTAAATGTTCTCAAGGACTATTGTCATTGGAGCATTGTAAGGCATATCGCCACTGCTAATATTAATCAGTTTGACTATCGTGTCAACTTTGGTTTGTTCATGCTGTGCATGATTGATATACGCGATCACTGATCGGAATATGTATACACGGGATGTAAATCTGTATATGAACGGTACAAATGGTCCACCAGGGTGTTTGTTACCTGAGTAGTTGCGCCACAGGATTGAGCTGTACTGTTCAGATTGTAGCGTTGAAGCCTATATAGTGTCTGGTTCTCCTATAGGGTGGGATTGAACTGTGCTGCTTGGGTTAAGCCTAGGCAGTGTCTGGCTCTCCTGTTAAATGGGATTGAACTGTACTGTTTGAGTTGCCGCGTGAAAGTCTCAATGGTGTCTGGTTCTCCTGAAAACCAGTGTAAGATTACCCTGGCCCATAATGTACACACATTAGATAAAAAACCTATTGACTTACTTGTAAATTTTGTATTTCTACATTTACATCATTGTAATTTAATGTTATTTGATTAGTTAAATGCTCTGTAAGATCTTTATCATCATTTTGATCAATGGAATTATTATTATGAACATCAGTAATTACATCTGAGCTCTTTCTTGTTATATTAATAATTCTATTCGTTTTTAAACATTGACGACGTTCGGAATTACAATTCAATATGAAAATAATAAAAGAGATAAGTAAATTTATATAATCTAAAATTTCCAGAAAATTCTCCTTGTTTTGTATCATTGAATGAAGTGGAAGTGTAGTATTACGATTAGGAATAATAGAAGTATTATTGATTGTTGTGAACAATATCATAGAATTCTTGGAATTCTGAAAAAGACAAGAAACGATTAAAAATGATATGTATATATATATATATATATATATATTGGTGAACAGTTATATTGATTAATACATGTATGTATGATATATCAGTCAGTCAGCTACAACGTAGGACCAGGGACAGTTATGCATCGGTCAAAGTTGCCATACCTCGTTAGCACAAGATGAACACCGGATTCATAGAAGTAGTTAATTTAATGGTGGTAGTATATAAAAGATAGGTTGTATATAAGGATATAGTATAGGAAGAAAGACAGATATGAAGCAATTTTTATCTCAAGGTTTAAGGTAAGATAAAGAGTGCATACACCTACGTCATTGTGATCGATTGGGAGCCGAGTCACCTAGAGTCTCCAACCATTGGTTACGACAGTTACGCGGATTCTGACCAAGTATATATATATATACATATATATAAACAGAGGGAGAGAGAGCTGCACACTCCTAGCCGGTGATTTTCATTAGAACTGCGAAGATTCATCATGTAGCCAGTTACTAGAATGCCTTTGAATTTTTCGACTGGGATTGTCTGATCTGGTTTACTTCACAATGAAATGGAATTTTAACTTAATAACCTAAAGTTAATAACATTCCGAACGCGACTTGAAAGTCATGGGTATGATTCCCGATAGGACTATAGATGTGTACTGTTAGAAATATATATACTAGAATAAAACACGGTTAGCAGAGATGGATAGTGGCTAGCAGTGGAATCCAGGACGCGTGTTTCGTCCTATTTGGGACTCGTCAGCTGGATGTACCTGCATCTCAGAGTTGATGCTCCCTCTGGGACTCGAACCCAGTACCCTCGCTTCAAACGACATCGCGTTATCTACTCTGCCATTGAGTCCTGATAGCCACTTGCTTGTGCGATGGGGTGAAGTTTAAATTCAACTTAGTATTGTTTGTTTGAATCTTTCCATCGATTTGTTAGGACTGCAACTGGTCAGTCTCTAATTGGCATATGTGCATACTGTGCGTATTGCCTCGATATACCTTAATTCACAAGCATGGTTAGCAGAGATGGATAGTGGCTAGCAGTGGAATCCAGGACGCGCGCACAGTATGCACATATGCCAATTAGAGACTAACCAGTTGCAGTCCTAACAAATCGATGGGACGTTTCAAACAAACAATACTAAGTTGAATTTAAACTTCACCCCATCGCACAAGCAAGTGGCTAACAGGACTCAGTGGCCGAGTGGATAACGCGATGGCGTTTGAAGCGAGGGTACTGGGTTCGAGTCCCAGAGTGAACATCAAATCTGAGATGCAGGTACATCCAGCTGACGAGTCCCAAATAGGACGAAACGCGCGTCCTGGATTCCACTGCTAGCCACTATCCATCTCTGCTAACCATGCTTGTGAATTAAGGTATATCGAGGCAATACGCACAGTATGCACATATGCCAATTAGAGACTGACCAGTTGCAGTCCTAACAAATAGATGGGAAGATTCAAACAAACAATATTAAGTTGAATTTAGAATAAAACAGCTTTAAGTTTTTCCTGGTTTTCAACGATCAAGTAGAAAATGTTATTTCGTGATTAAAAATTTTACTACTTAGTTCACTAATAATCAGTGGATTGAAGTGTGCCATATAGATATTAAAGTGTGAGTACGCGTGTCTACAATTACTTGTACAAATTTGAACATAATTATCCATGATCATCTGTGTATAGATAGCACTAAAAAGGTGATAGGGACAAATTTGGATCAGATTTTGTAAGCATACTTGCCAAGTTATTTGTTAGCAGTATAAATAAACATGATAATCGGCCTCTATATTGATAATTTATGTTACAAAACTGAACAGTGTACGAAATTTATTCTACTATCTATTAATTGCAACGAATTGGTCATCAGATGAAAGCGGAATTTTTGTATGATAAAATGACTAACTTTTTAGATGGCTATACTTAATCGTTGGACCTGGGTTTCGTGTTCATTGCCATTCATTAGCTAGACATACAAACAGTTATGAGGGGATTAGTGTTCTTCATGGGTTTCGAAAATGCGTCATCCAATGCTACTAAGTGATCAATCAATTCAAACCGTTTCATTGAAAAAATGTCTGTTTGTGGAAACTGTGATGTCCTTTAAATATAAGAATTCAAAATCAGAAGAGAATAGAACGAAACCCCTTGATAAAATCAGCTGAATAGACCATTTTGATTGATAGATTTGATTGTCTGCTGTTGAATTTGATGCTTTAAACTCGTTCAGATTACTTTGGTTTAAATAACTGGGTACTGTTTCTAGTCGTTACACATATCAAGTATGGATTAAATGAGAATGTACAAACGTGTGCTTAATTAGCGAGCTGCACTTAACACAAGATATAAATGTTTAAAGTAAGCTTGGTATGAATACGATGAATGCCTAAGATTGAACATATGAACTCACAAAATCAGTAGAGAATTTTTAAACATACTTAACATTCATGTACAATATTAATAGGCTATTATCATATGCCTACTACATGCTCAGGTTAAAACCACATATCAAACACATTTCCACAGATTCATGTGTGAAGCTAACCAGCTGAGCAAACCATCATTCTGAGTAGATAAAAAATATTATAAATAAAAAAGACACTAATTAAAATAGATATATATTTCTAACCTTTATATAGTGAACAATGTGATTCCAGCAACAGCATATCCAAACAAAGTTCAACAATAATAAATAGTAAAAGCATACACCAGAGTTTGGAGTATTTCGTTTACGTTCATAATGCATAACAACGATAAATGAAACCTAAAATATGTTTTCAACGAAAATAAATGAAAATCAAACTACTTCTAAGTCTAAAAGTTGACACCTTATCATACGAAATACTAGAAAGCATAATTGCTTAAATCCCAGTAGAATAAATTAGTGGTCAATATAATTATCTTTTCACAAACCTTTTGAGTTCAACCTTGAAAAAGATCAAGCTTTTCATTTGGATGTTACTTACTAAAAGAATGCCTATTCTTGTTTATTTCTAAGTTTAAATGTTTATTACGCATACAAAGGTTTCTAGTAATCAGTTTTGGAATCTATAAATCATTCTGCCACACGAAATTGAGCAATAATCTCGATTAACAGTGAATTAAAAATATGCAAGACGGATGTTAGAGTATAGTTTAACACTACAGTTATCAGGTTAGCCAGATAGAGGAAGTATGGTTAGCTATTAAACTCCAAATACCTTTCACTTATTTAAAGTTACATGTCCAACAACATATCTTACAAGCTGGATATTATGTAACAATATGTTACGAATGCAATGAATACTGCATTAGGCACAGCTAACTAGATTTTTAAAATCTATTCATACAAACTGTTATTTCAAAAAATTATGAAGTAAATGGATATGATTTGAAAAGAAGTATCCGGATAAGTTTGTTTCCTAATTTGAAAACAGTAATTTAAAAAATGACGTCACCATAAAGAGACTATCATCACATTTTTTTCTAATAAGCATTACTAATTTTTTTAGCCTTGAATACAGTTATTCTTTTGAATTTAATTGAACCCCATCCAGCAGAAAGTGAATAACATTCTGTAATTTGATTGCGCTTAGTACAGAAGTTGTGGTGTAAGTAAATAAAGGGACGCCATAGTAATAGGTTATTTCTCACATACCCAGTGCATAACTTGCCAGCAATAAAATTTTTCACTTGTTGGCATCTGGATAATATGCCACATGGTGTGTTATCACTCTTGAAAACTTATCGATTTAACGTCATTTGAAACAAGATAATTCTAGAGTAAAATGTAAGCAATCACATGAATCCGGAAAAATGCTATAGTCTTAAGAATATACATATACATTATTTACTGTGATTACCCTCTAGAGGTATAAACTGGTTGCCGAAGAGTAGCAAATATCACGATAGCCAGTCTTTGGACTCAACATAATTGCACCAATCAGGTCTGCAATCGAACTACAACATAAACTAATTCAGTCACGGTGATCGACATTTAGTGATAAATGATAATTTCTACAAGATTATGTGTGCAAGATAAGCAACCATACTATCAAGACTGATGCTCCACATTTTGGCAGGCTTGAGAGAATTGATAAAAGTGTACAGCTTATATTCGTCAGGTATTTTTAGCCCTAAGATAGTGAGAAACGTTCACATATCAGCAATGAGAATCTCACAATGTAATATCACGAATACGACTTGACTATAAAACGATCGTTTTACGATTAGTTGTGGAAAATAACGAAGCATACTTTTAGACGTTTAAGAAGATTTTGATTGCTATCTTCTCAGAAACTAAAGATAATTAAACATTGCAAAGTTTTAAAAGCTATTTAGTTTGTTTACGGTTTCGCATTCTATTACATAGGTTCAAACTGGATTGATGTTTACTGTATCTTCAAAGACTAACAGAATACGTATTTATATGTTAGGAAAATTACTCATTTCCAGAAATTCACTGATTACATGCCAAACTTGAGTAGTTACATGTATCGATTTATACAGGCTGATTATTATTTTTAATAAATACAGGTCTTTCCGTAATTCTTAATCTTTCCGTAATTCTTAAACCTTACGTTCAATACTAATGCGATTTCCGGTCATTTAAAACCGCTTTTCAGTTTAAATTTAACTACTGTCTGCTTCACTGATGATAGTATTTGTTTCACTTAAAACATAGAGCACCCATTATGTCTGAATAAAAGCATATTAATATCCTGGCAAACGACCTGGACTATTAACATGTACGAGTTCTATCTAACACCACGGAGTACAGGAGTTAATCCTCACCTATTACTTAGCGCTTGAGAATACGGCATTGAACAATCACTGACTAAAATCCAACTGGACACATATTCTCCCTTTTATATTGAAATCGCAAGAGATTTACGTAATTAAAAAGATCCAGTGCAGGAAATGCCTAGAAGCTGTTGAGACATTCTGATGAGATACGTAGAGCTGTTAATCCTGAGGAAATCTATTAACCTAGAAATTGTTCTTAAACGTTACATTCCAAGAATAGTATTACGGATTGTTGGTGAAATAGCTTTACAAATCAACAATATTATTATTAAAGACCATTATGCCGAATGAAGCTTCCTAAGCGCCCAAGTTGTGTGCATCAGTTTGATACAGATGAACGGATACAGAAGTCTATTATATTGATGTTTGCTTAACTAGTACAGTCGTTAGAATTAGATAGACAACAACAATGACGTTTTTTAGGGTTTGTACGAAACATCACCTTCAGGAAATGGAACAAACTGAAATAATATACCTAACCTTTCCATCTTAAAAATGATATCATAAAAGGATGGACATGATTAACATCATAACTATTAGGGGTGAAGTATTTATTTACCTTATGGTCCCTAGGGATAAACTTTGAGAGGTAGGCAGCAAGCAATTGGAAAAGTTTTTAGACTTATATTTTAGATATATATGAAACATAAGATAGTGTGAAACAAGATACATAAACACACATTTTTATCAGTAACATTAAGCAACTGGTTAAAATTGCTCTCGGTAAGATGAGATAGTTCACAGTGAAAATACAGACAGACTCTATTTTAGTAGTTGTTGTTAATGATGATGCACGAAAAGATATGATTAAAAAGAATTACCATCAAGTAAAGTGACTAAACAGATTATTTTGTACTAAATAGAAAGTCAACTTGATAAACTTACGAGAGAAATTGATGTAAAAGCAGGTCTAGCAAATGAATATAAAGCGAATTCTTTCATTTTCAATACGACATACAAAATACTAACGGTATTGAGAAGAAGAGAAATGCAAACGAGACCCTAGGAAAAGTTAGGAAATTGAAACAAACTTTCTTACCAATTTGCCTAAATATAAGCACGAAATCAAACGCCTGTGACTTGATTTTGAAGCTATTAGAATAAAAGTATAAGGCAATAGTCCCAAAAGTGAGAAGATAACAAGGAGAAAAGGGAATAGAATTTTATTCCCGCAATCAGGAATCGAAGGTAAATATTCGTTCCACTGATATACCCATTCATTCTGAAACAGTTGTAAACTTCCAAACATCTGACCTACTTTACCACTATATGGACAAACATAGTCCATCAGGGAAGTCATCTCGAAAACATGCAATTGAAACGATTCCCTAGAAGGTTAAATGCACTCATTTATGCACCGATTTATCCAAACAAAACAGTTCGATCGTTTTTTTGAATTTTTAAGGCAGACATGTAATGCTTTTGGAAGACTGTTTTAGTAACAATTTACTGACTTCTGTCATATTTTTATCGCATTATGAATCAAACAAATGGTTCAAATGGTTGTGGACGGAATGGAAGCTTTCGCTTAACGGGTTTCCGTGTCTAGTACCAGTGGATCACCAATACCTATAAGCAGGAAGCTGGGTATAAAAACGATAATATAGTAAAAAAGAAATTGGTAAATCATAATGAGATATTATCCTCCTAAAGGACTCCTGGGAAGTCGCCTTGACTAGCACAGTCGGCAGCGAATTCCAATATTTGACAATTCGTATTGAGTAGAAGTCGTGTCTACATTCCTCTCTGCTATGTTATGTCACCAGTTTCTATGTGTTACCCCTTAGGTTTTTGTTGTAGCTAAACTTAAGCAGATGTTTAAAGGGATGTCCAGAAGTGTTAAGGATATTGTAAACCATTAGAACGTCACCTATAAGACGTCTATAATCTCATAGGTAAAGGCTAGGTGAATGGAGTTTTTCGCAAGATTTAAATTTGAGATCCCAAACTGATTTCGTGGCTCGCTGTCGGGTGCGCCTCAGAGTGTCCTTATCCTTTCGGAGTGATGGAGGAAATACTGTTTCCGTACTGTAAATAGGGAAGAATAAAACTGTCGAAGATTATGTAGAAAGTCCACCTATCATGTTCGCCAGAAATGAGCTTCAATGTTACCAGTGCAAGGTTTGCTAGGAAAGCACTTTTTTCAGCTAGCAAAAGACTTCAAATCGTAGGGTAACAATACTCCTAAATAACTTTTGACTTGGGATACTTCTAGGGAGGAGTTTCTTAAGTTGCAACTGTAGTCTGCAATACTTTGAATTGTTAAAGGTAATTCCGTTGTCGTTTGGCCAACTTTGGAGTCCAGTTAGATCCTCCTGAAGAACTAGTATATCATTATGATTACGTATCTCTCTCCAAAGTTTCACATCATCAGCAAAAAGCAATAAGTGAGATGAAACATACTTAGGAAGATCATTAATGTAAATCAAGAAGAGAAGAGGGCCTAGTATTGAGCCCTTGGGGATCCCACTAGGACATTCCATAGTCTGAGAGAGAGTGAAGTTAACCCTGACCTTAAAGTGTCGACTTTTTTAGATATGAGGTGAGCCAGTCAATTAGAGGTGGTTTGATACCCAATCGTTTGAGCTTATTGGTAAGACATACATGGTTGACCCTATCAAAGGCTTTTGGGAAATGAAGGCAAATGATGTCAACCTTCCCCCATGTGATCAAGGACGCTAGCCCATATGTTCACAGGTTGGTTATACAGCAGGTTGGTAATACAAGAGTGATCCTTCGTAAAACCATGCTATTGGGGTGGGAAGTTTAAGGATAATAAGTAGTAGTGTATACCCCTGTATATCAGGGACTCCATAATTTTTGAAGGCATAGAGAGAAGAGCCAACGGTTTGTAACTTGAAGGTTCTTTGCGTCTACCTCCTTCGTGAAGTGGTGCGATGTGAGACAGCTTCAAAATTCCAGATAGTTCGCTTCAAATTAACGAGTGTGAGAACATCACGCTATGCGGTTCAAACAGTTGTGGACAAAACAAAACGAGCTTTACATGTATCATTACCAAGGTTTGACTTCATAATTTCGGATAAATTGATCATTTAGTAGATTGTCATAAATGAATAATATATCAAGTCAAACCTCGATAATGATACGTGCAAACTCATTAATAACAGGATCAAATTATTCAAGCGCAAATTCAAATGATACAACCACAGAATATTCAATGAACGATGTTTCTAAGTGTTATATCCCGAAGAGAATTATGAATATTTATGAAATATTTAGCACTGTTGTGGATGGGAACAGTTTGGCTTCACCGAATGTTGTTGTGAGTCACTCGTTCGACTCACACGACACTGTTATAAAGAAAGCTAACAGTAAGAAGTCAGTATCTAACCGGCAGGATCTGACATCACGGTCGAAAGCCGTGAATACGACTTTTAAGGAAGTTAAACAGGTCCTTAGTGTAATCATTTGGAACTTGGAAGAATCGAAAGACACCGATCCTGCTAATAGACATGCCCACGAACTGCAGTTAGTGGGACTCTCATCAGAAATGTACGGCCCGATGAGGTCTCAGGGATACATTTCTCGAAAGTCATCAGACTCGGTAAATATGTTGGAGGCGAAACCCAACAATGAAGGATCCTTAAATTAGTACTCGGTAATTTTGAAGAAAGAGACGTAGTACTGAATAACGCACGCAAAATTTGGGACTCAAACATTCGTATTCGACCTGACTGGCCACTTGAGGATCGGATCAAGTGGAAGAATGCCCTAACAGAGTTAAAAACTCGTAAGCTAAACGGTGAAACGAACCTTACGATTAAGGGTTTTCGGGTAGTCAGGTCTTGGAAGCCAATGCTTCCGAGACCTGTGTAGGTAGAACGTATGTCTCCAAAAACACCTTAAGTGTGTAATACACGAGTGCCCGTAGTCTTCGGAATAAGATGTCTGAGTTAAGTTTGATGGTAGACGACTTAAATCCGGATATAATTGTTATCACCGAAACTTGGCTCACTGTAGATATAGACTGTTCTCCAGGCATTTCAAGCTACATCTGTATCAGAAGTGATAGAGTTAGAAGTCGCAAGGGAGGAGGCATAATATTATATGTTAGGGACCACTTCCGCATAAACTCGATCAGATCGGAGTCGCATGTAAGTGGTACGTGTGAGGTAGTATGTTGTACAATTAAATCTAGAAACGGGTTAGTGACGATAGGAGGAATATATTGTAGTCCGTGTTGTCTCGTTGACTACTTTATCCTAAGACACGTCTGTTCTTGGAGTAAGGCAGAATGTTGTCTCATTGTTGGAGACTTCAATGCACCTCATATAAACTGGATAGAGCTCACAGCTCCAGGTGTGGGTTTTGATAGCGTCCTTCTATCATCAATTATTCAATGTGCACTTGTACAATGTATCGTTAAGCCGACACATATTGACTTGGAACATAATCCGTCACTGATAGACCTTAACCTCACACACCATCGTGAAAAAATGTCGTCGACATTCAACACCTTCCTCCACTGGTGAATAGTGACCATGTCGTACTTTCCTTTAAGTTCTGGATACATGGCATAGGATTTGTATCTGCTCCACCCCGTCCTAATATCTGGAGAGCTAATATTCCGGCAATCAAAGACTATGCTATCTCGGTTGACTGGTCGGTCGATGCTGATGGATCGATCGATGATGTATGGAATAGGTTTAAGTCTACGTTCGAATCCGTAACTCAACCGCTTATCCCATGGTCAGCACGTAAGCTATCACATTGGCCTCCGAGGATTTATAAAGAAACCCGGAAGCTGTTGAAGCGTAGGAAACACTTCTGAGACTTATTCTTGTCAACAGGTCAGGCATCATTTAAGTGCGAATATAAAAAAATCCGGAATATATGTAAAAAGACCATAGCAAAATCCCGCACGGCTTACGAACGACAGTTGGCATACGATAGCCGTACCTGTCCGAAGCGACTGTTTTCGTACGTTAAAAGGCGGACGAAACCTAGTGATGGTATCCCCTCATTACTGTTAAGCGAAAATTCAGATTTATTGGCTGAATCTGTTCTAGTGAAAGCGGAGGCATTTGCAAACTATTTCATTGAAGTCTACTCTACGTGTAGTGTTACAACTATTTGTACCATTGACAACGAGATACCAGCCATAGGACCTATACACATGATCGAGGGTATTGTTCTTCCTTTGATAACTAACCCCAAACCTTGTAAGATATCGGGCCACGATGGGTTACACCCGCGTTTGCTGTCATCGCTCGCGGACATTATCTCAAGACCGCTCACGATGCTCTTCAACATGTCCTTTTCACAAGCTCAACTACCTAGAGACTGGAAAGACGTCATAGTTAGTTCTATATTAAAGGATGGTCAGAGACGAATCGTATCTAATTACCGGCCTGTTAGCCTGACAATCATAGTAAAGTTACTTGAAAAATTGATTCGGGTTAAGCTACTGAGCCACATAGATTCGTACAATCTGTTAAATCCCGAGCAACATGGGTTTCGTAGCAAGCATTCATGCTTGACTAACTTACTCATTGCGAGAGAGGATTGGACAGCTGCCCTAGACAACGGCTTGTCTGTCGACGTGATATTCATAGATTTTAGCAAAGCGTTTGACAAGGTCTCACAATAAGGTCTTATTCAGAAGCTATCGAGCTTTGGAATAACAGGTGCTGTACAGGAATGGATAGGAAGCTTCTTATGTGACCACAGACAGAGAATAAGGGTCAATGGAACGCTATCCGAATGGAAACCGGTCAAAAGTGGTGTACCCCAAGGCACCATCTCAGGCCCTTTACTTTTCTTTCTGTATATTAATGAACCACCTTTATTACTTAGGTTGTCAACGTTATTGTTTGCAGATCATGTTAAAATCTGGAGAACAATAAGAAGTGAGACTGATCGTTGTTATCTGCAAGCAGACTTGGACGAATTAGTTAGGTGGGCTCATCATTGGGGCTTGGAAGTTGATTCCAGGAATAGCGTGTTCATGCACATCGGGCACGATATTAGTTACCACTATAACAATAATGGTACATCTGTTCTACGCGTTCAAGAGCACAAAGACTTAGGAGTAACTATAAATCACGACTTGAAAACTACTACGCACTGCAATGCGGTTGCTTCCAAAGGTTATCGTGCTCTATGGTCGCTTCGCAGAGCATTTAAATGCTTCGACGAGGATATGTTTCGAATTTTATATCCCACCAATGTGAGGCCACACTTAGAATACTGTATCCAAGCAGCTAGACCATGTCTGATAAAGGATACCAAATCGCTTGAGTGTGTACAGCGTGTGGGGACAAAATTAGTGAGGGGTCTTTCTAAACTCCCTTACGATGAGCGTTTGAAACGTCTAAACATTTTCCCCTTATCTTATCGTAGGACACGGGGTGACCTTATACTGGAATTTCGTATATTTAATTATGACTTGGGTGTTAATATGTTTTATCTTTTTGCTTCCTCCAGCACTAATAATCTCCGGGGTCATAGCAAGAAGGTTCAGAAACCGCGATCTAATAAACTAGAGGTGGGGTCCCGTTTTTCTCATCGAGTGGTCAATGACTGGAAGGTTTTACCAGAACAAGTGGTATCAGCACCATCAGTGAACATTTTCAAGAAGAAGCTAGGCCTTCACTGGAAGGAAATCTGTCAGGATTAACACAGGTTCATCAACCTACAATCCTTATTACTGAAGACTGATCAGAATCGTATAGTGGGACTTTCCAACAACAAGCTATTCGTGCCTTGATTATTCGGGAACTTCGCCTCCAAGTTGTGTGATCACCACAAGGCACATCATGTTGGGTAGCGTTCAGAATTATATCTCACACTACCTCTCAGTCATCATCCACCGTTGACCTCCACTATTCTCGTGACCACGAGGTGTTTTGAAGATTCTCCCTCGAAGCCGTTTAGGTCGCTCCCGTGTAACTAAGGTAGGGAACATCCCTATACTTGACACATCTCGAGGTGCTACTCACTTCCTGGGTCATTCCTGAACTTCTTATGACTGTAGTAAGCTGCCTATGGAGACAACCTTTAGGGGTTGTATCCTGCTGGCTGAGATTATGAAATGGAGTGTTGAAGTCTTCAGTAAGTAGTACTCGGTCAAACCCCAGGAATGGTAGCTCTAGTATCATCTTTATTATCTCAACGTTTTGGGTGCTAGAACCTGTAGGGCATATTTTTCCAATCAATTACTATGTCCCGTTCATCCTGAATCAACACCAGTATGATTCCGTTATCTCGGTTAATCCGACCCTGTATGGTGTTACGGCTTTGAAGTAGATGTTAATGTTGATGATACAACGGATATTCTAGTTTTACAACTAGATACCAGTAGCACCTTCTAAATTCGATTGTTCCCAGTCAGATAGAAATCAGAAGTCAGACGAGAAGAGGCAGGAAAGATATATTTGATTCGTTACCAATATATCGAGGACCTTTTCTATGAGCTGGCTAATGAAACGTAGGAGCTGTGTCCCACGCCGAGTCGAAACGTGATCTGGTGGGGATGCATGACCGAAAGCCTTCAGCTAAACAAGTCCACTTAAACACGTGGTCAGCATCCAATGTCGAACACTTAATGAACTATTGATTTTGGGGAATTATTTACAGCTATAGATCACTCCCCCCCCCTAGTGAGGTAGTGATGCCCCTAAGACGTGACCAGTCAGAAGTTTAAACCCAACGAGTTTGTCGCTGGTGAACACTCTTCTGATAGCTTGCTTCGTTTAGCAGCATCTGGTCGTCTTTCCTTAAACTATGGGACCAAAATGTACAACATAGCAATAAAGAAATATAGTACAATGAAAATTTCGGTTTCTTGCGAAACTTCGTCGTTCTTTTCCGGCCGTCCTGGAAAAGAGGAAAAATAAAACGTGTGAGTGCATGTCGAAAATACAGTCGAACTTGCGTAAGGACACAAGATGAGCGGAAAAAATAAACTGATACACTTACAAACAGCGTAAAAGCGATTGGAAGAAAATGGTTTGTTTTTGGGTTTTTTTATATATAAAAAGTATATATATATACGCTCAAAAAAAAGATAAAAATGTTTTTTTTGGTTTTCTTATATAAATAAAAAATTATCATATTAAAAATTTTTTTTTATAATGAACTATGGAAGGGTAATTCAAGATAAAGCTTATGTCCTACGCGCAATATTCGTTAAGATGTTCTGGAAATCTGACTCGTCTTCCAGAACGCGTTGTTTTAGGTTTTTCTATCGACGTTGACGAAGTATCAAGTTGTGTGTCGGTTGTCGTGTAGGGCACTACGAGTGTAGTAGCTGTGTCGTTTGCTTGTACCGAAGGAAAATCGACGTAGCTAGGGTTTCCTTCTAAGTACGCAGCTTTGAGTCGATCGATACTGATGCTATCTTTCGTACCGTTCTTATCAACTACATAGTACTTAGGTTCACGTTGAAGAACTTTGAAGGGTCCTTCGTATGCTGATTCGAGGGGTCGTCGATGTGAGTCTCGACGAACGAAGACGTGTGTACTATGTCGTAATTCGGGTTGAACGAAATCATCAGTTGATTGAGGTCGAGTGTGAGCAGGTTTAACTGAACGCACAGCGTTTGTAAGCCTACTCGTGTAAGAGTTTAGATCCATGTTCAATGAAAAAGCTGAAGGATCCACGAATTCTCCTGGGAGTCGGAGTGTCGTTCCGTAAACGAGTTGAGATGCCGTGTATCCAATGTCAGCTTTCACTGCATTGCGGATACCTAGCAAGACGAGTGGAAGAGCGTCTGTCCACTGTGAAACGTTTGAAGCTGATAATGAAGCTTTTAATTGTCGATGAAAACGTTCTACCAACCCGTTTGCTTGTGGGTGTTAGGCGGTCGTTCGGAAGCGCGTGATTCCTAAAAGTGTGGTCAGACAACGGAAAAGTCCAGATTCGAACTGGCGTCCGCGGTCTGTAGTGATGGTTGAAGGGCAGCCGAAATTTGCTACCCATCGTTCGACGAAAGCGCGGGCCACGGTTTCAGCAGTAATGTCCTTAATCGGTACTGCTTCTGGCCATCGAGTAAAACGGTCTACGCATGTTAGGAGATATGAGTATCCGTTCGAGTCGGGTAAGGGTCCTACCAAATCTAGATGGACGTGGTCGAAACGAGCGTCAGGGGTTTTGAAAGAACCTAAGGGACATTTGTTGTGTCTGATTACCTTATATTTCTGACAGCTTACACAGGAGCGTGACCACTCCCTCACGTCTTTATTCATGCCAGGCCAACAAAAGCGTTCGGCTATAAGTTCGATTGTTGCACGAGCACCTGGATGAGAAAGATTGTGCAACGTATTGAACACGTTGCGGCGATAGTGTTTTGGTACAATTGGACGATACCTACCTGTAGATGTGTCACAGAGTAAGGTTTCCTTACCCGTTCCCATCTGCCTAATACTTAGTTTAAGAGTTGTCGAGGATAACTCATGCTGAAGATCAATGTCTTCTTTTTGAAGCTGAGTGAGTTTAAGAGGGTCGATTCCTTGGAAACTGTTCAAGAAATTTATTCGAGACAAAGCGTCTGCGACTACATTGTTAGCTCCAGAAATGTGTTGTATGTCTGAAGTAAACCGTGAAATGTAGTCCAGTTGTCGAGACTCTCGTGGTGAGTACTTGTCTGAAGATGAATTTAAAGAGAAGGTAAGAGGTTTGTGATCGGTAAAAAGCGTGAATTCTCTTCCCTCGATGGAATGTTGAAAATGCCATACAGCACAATACATAGCTAGGAGTTCCCTACCGAACGTGCTGTACCTAGATTCCGCGTCTAGCAACCGTCTCGAGAAAAATCCTAAAGGTTGCCACGAGTTGTTAACCCATTGTTGTAAGACTGCTCCGATTGCTGAGTTGGATGCGTCTACGGCGATACTAATGGGCGCTTGACTGTCCTGATGAGCAAGCAAGGTTGCTTTAGCGATGTGTTCCTTAACTGTGGAAAATGCTTTACGGGCTATGTCGTCTAAACTAATTGATTTCGCATTTCCACGAAGCTGATCGGTTAACTGTTTCATTAGGGATGCGCATTTAGGTATGAACCGTCTATAGAAACTTACTAGTCCGTTAAAAGTTCGTAAGTGCTTGATCGTGGTCGGTTCTGGGTAATCCAGAATGGCCGCCACTTTGCTCCTAAGGGGTCGGATGCCTTGGGCATCAATGGTGTGTCCTAGGAAGTCTAAGGAGTTTGTTCCGATTGGGCATTTCTGTATGTTGACAGTAATGCCATCCCTTTGGAGTCGATCGAAAACAATGTCCAGATGCTTGAGATGCGATTCTCTGTCCGGACTTGCTATTAGACAGTCATCAACATACGCATGTACGAAGTTGAGACCTCGGAAGACGTCGTCTATAAACCTTTGGAAGGTTTGAGCCGCGTTTCTTAAACCAAAGGGCATTCGTAGAAATTCGTAAAGACCGAAGGGAGTGATGATGGCGGTTTTAGGAATGTCGTCAGGTGCCATCGGGATTTGGTTATAAGCTTTAACCAAGTCGATTTTCGAAAAGACAGTTGTACCTTTCAAGGTAGCTGTCAAATCGTGAATATGAGGCAGCGGGTAACGATCGGGAATGGTTTTAGCATTCAGACGCCGATAATCACCAGTTGGCCGCCAATCATTGATGTCCTTTTTAGGGACCATGTGCAATGGGGATGCCCATGGACTATTCGATGATCGAATTATCCCTTGGTCCATCATGTGGTCGAATTCGTTTTTAGCTAACCTAAGCTTCTCGGGAGCGAGTCTGCAAGCTTTCGAAAATACAGGTGGTCCTGTAGTCGTGATGTTATGTGTAACATTGCTGGTTACACAAGGCAATTTCGATTGCGATTGGTATATCCCGGGGTATTTGTCGAGTACTGAATGGTACAAGGGGTCTATGGTGTGCTTAATCGTGACTGGGGATAACCTGCAACCAGAACAAGGAGTTACGCTAACAGATAACTTAGTGTTTCCGTCTATTAACTTTCGTGAGCGTGTGTCGATGAGTAGATTGTGGTGTTGTAACAGGTCTATACCAATGATTGGCGTAGAGACATTTGCAACCACGAAAATGCAGTGTATGGGTTTGCGTAAACCCACGTTAAGGTAGACGTACCTTTTACCGTAAGTAGCGATCGGCTTTCCGTTTGCCGCCTGTAAACTTAAAACAGACTCGCGAAGTCTGTCGTCCGGATTTGCTGGAAGAACGCTAACTTCTGCGCCAGTGTCGACGAGGTAGCGAACTATCGTAGTCACATCCGTGACGTATAACAGACGGCTGTGTTCGCCGGCTACGGTTGCCGTTAACGCGTGCCGGCTGGGAAGTTTCCCGAAATCTTATTCGTGTCAGTCGATTTTGAAGTCGGATAATTGCAAGGTTTCCTGCAATTTCTGGAAAACTTACCGTACTGGTTATGATACCAGCACCAGTCGGGATTGTCTGTCTCTCGTGGTCGAGAGCCAGGTCGCTTACGTGAGGCGCTTCTACGCGGGGTTTTTGACCGACTACGGTCATTGCGAACTCTAAGATATCGTGTAAGCGTGTGACATAGTTCGGCCATGTCAGTCGAGGTCGATTGGGGTTTTTCTTTGACGGAAAAAAACTCGGCCTTAGAAGATCTAGTGATTTCCAAGATTCGATCGGCAGATGCAGCTAGTTCATCTATGGCATTGTTTTGAAATGAAACAAGCACTGCCTGCACCTGTTGAGGGAGTTTAGACAAGAAAAGTTGTCTAAATAGGCCATCATCGAAAGTTCGTTGGCCGATGACTTCTCTCATTCTAAGCAACATGTCCGTCGCAGAACCATGTTGCAAGTCGATATTGTTAAGGAGTTGGTCTAACCGTTGTCGATCAGTTAGGTCTCCTCGTTTTAAAATCGATAGCTTAAGCGTTTTGTAAGGTTCGGGAACATCACTAGTGAACATACTAGGTGTTACGTACCTGTTAAACTCGCGCGGTAACGCCTTAACTAACGCGAGGAAACGTGTGCGCGAGTCCGTGATTCCGTGCATGCTAAAGTCGGCTTCTTCATAGCAGAACCAGGACTCGATATTGCCGAGCCAAAATGGCGTTAACTGAATCGAAATAGGGGGAATAGACTTAAACTTAAGAACCTTAGGAGAGTGTTCCGTCATAGTAATATAGATATCGAAAAATGTCTAAGTAAAATATATCCGAGAAAAAAAACTGCGAAAGAAAGTATATCACAATATATAAAATTCAAATAAAGAATAACAATGAATAATAATATTCCAAAATGGAACAGACTCACAGTATATTGACTTGGTGTACCAGATCACGTCGGTCTCACCAATGATGATGCAACGGATATTCTAGTTTTACAACTAGATACCAGTAGCACCTTCTAAATTCGATTGTTCCCAGTCAGATAGAAATCAGAAGTCAGACGAGAAGAGGCAGGAAAGATATATTTGATTCGTTACCAATATATCGAGGACCTTTTCTATGAGCTGGCTAATGAAACGTAGGAGCTGTGTCCCACGCCGAGTCGAAACGTGATCTGGTGGGGATGCATGACCGAAAGCCTTCAGCTAAACAAGTCCACTTAAACACGTGGTCAGCATCCAATGTCGAACACTTAATGAACTATTGATTTTGGGGAATTATTTACAGCTACAATGTATATTGCTACTGTTATAACGTGTGGATGTGCAATTAAAGACGGGTTAATTTATCAAGATGTCTATTATCTTTGACCAATTTGAAGCTTTTCTAGAGCGCCATGAAAAACGCTGTGAAGAATTCCATATTCGCATACTTGAAACACTAACCCAGCAAATGAACCTCAATAAGAATGGACTTACAGATGTTTCTGCTAAATCGCATGCTGATTGTATCATTGATTCCATTCAGGAATTTCATTTTGATGGTTTGGCTGGTGTAACATTCGAATCTTGGTACAAGAAATATGAAGATGTATTTAATGTTGACCTAGAAGCGTTTGATGATGCCGCCAAGATCAGAGTGCTACTACGAAAGCTGGGGACCATTGAACATGAACAATACACTAATTACATTCTGCCCAAGAACCCAAGAGACATTTCATTTGAAGAAACAGTTAAAATTTTGTCGCAAATTTTTGGTGAACAGTCTTCTTTGTTCAATATTCGATATCAGTGCCTGAAGATAGTAAAAGCTGGCAACAATGACTGGGTGCAACATACTAGCATAGTAAATCGTGAATGTGAGTGCTTTAAACTATCAGCAATGACAGAAGACCAATTCAATAATAATAATAATAACAATTAATGGCTTTATTCAATATTATAATCTGGCACAATATAGAATTCTCAGCACGAGTTATTTCAACAAGTTTTTTTTACCAAAAAAAACACAAAACAAAAAAAACCAGTAGCTACTGCGCCACCACAGGTCTTTTTATTGTTTGATCGATCCTGACGATAGATATTAAGATCACGTAATGATACTAGGCAATCATCCTGTAAGGCAGTCAACCAAGATTCTTGAATTGTGATGACACCACAATTACGATACATGTTTTGACTTAGCAGAAATTGGAGATAGTCCACCTTGTCAATTAGAGATCGACAGTTAGAGTTAAGCAGCTCGGGAATCGACATTTGATTAATGTTTATTCTCTCTAAAGCATATTGCCAAACACCACAATGTCTCTTATTGTACTTGTTTACAATTTTTGCAGCGAAAGGACGTAAGCTTTTCATAAACGCGCCTTTATAGGTTATGCGATCAAGAGACATAATGATAGGTTAAAACCAATTTTTAAAAAACCCAGATAACTTGTTGAAATATTTAGATGGCAGAAACGGGTAGCCCAGGGATTCAAGCAGGCCGCCGGATGCGCCAGATGCCAAATGTCTTGTTTTCGTATGCAGTTTACAGTCTTCAGAAGATGCCGACATCAGAACCAGAATTCTAAGTAAAATTGAACAGTGTCCAAATATCACCCTTCAAGAGGTGACTACTGAGTGTCAGCGTCTGGTGAACTTGAAGCATGACACTTCAATGGTAGAAAATAATGATCGACTACCTTATGTACAGGCAGTAAGTGGGAAGAAAGATTCCTATATGCAAAAGCAGAACACAACCATTAAGAAGCCTCCATCCGCATGTTGGTTTTACGGAGAGCTGCATTACAAAAGGTTCTGCCCTTACAAAAACTACCGGTGCACTAGATATCAGCTCAAAGGACATAAAGAAGCATGTTGTAAGAAGAGGATGCACTGTCGTTCATCAAGTGTACATTTCCGAAGACGTAAAAACTGTTCATCAACCAATAGAATAATGGTAGCACATACCAGAACAGAACATAATCAAAGAAAATATGTGACCTTAGAGATTAATGGGCGCCGTGCCCGTCTACAGCTTGACACTGCTTCAGATATTTCACTTATCAGCCGCAAAACATGGAGTCATATTGGCAAACCTTTGGTGCTCTCTACAACTCAGCACTCAGTGCATCTGGAGAGAAGGTAAATATTGCTGGAGAGATATGCTGCCCAGTTAGAAAAGGGAAGGTACAGAAGAATGTGAAATTATATCTCACGGAAAGCCCAGGACTAGATTTGCTTGGTCTTGACCTAATAGAAATGTAGCAGTTGGCTAACCAGCCAATTAATCATATATGTAGTCCGGTGAGATCTGATGCACTCTCAAGGCTGATTGGTCCTCAGGCAAAACATGGAGAATCCACTGATTATGATTCATTATCTGCCAATGAGGTTCCAAAAAATTCAAGCAAACTGTTTCACAAGAATCGAAAGCTGGTGACCTCAAATCAATTGTCGTCGATTCTCATGATCCCATCCCCGTCGCCAGTTGTTATAACGTGAGAATTTGCCCTCTCTCTCTCTCTCTCTCTCTATATATATATATATATATATATATATATATATATATATATATGCTTCCGATGATACAGGAAATACGTACGAGCAGTCTTGGGTGCTTTTCGGTCCTTCCTATCTGCCTAGCCCAGCCCGTTAAGTCCAGAACACAAATAACAGCCTCGGCAATATGAATCATTATTCACAAGCATACTGGGTTTATATACTAACCAAACAGACCAAATTATACCAAAAAATAGAAAGATAGCATTTGTACAATAATTGGCCAATGTGGCTATGGATAGGGGGAAAGTAATCAACAACAATAGTTCAAAGGTCAAACTAAAGGTTATGATAAGAGGAACACGAATACGATTAGGTCAGTTATTCAACAACTATGCAATAGGAAATAGGCATATTGCATTTGTCCATAATAGACCTCAGATTTACCATTCATAATTCACCAGGAGATATAACAGCTACTTCACCTTTTACTTTCTCCATACTATCACATCCGAAAAGAACCATGTTTTTCAGGGTCATATATTAATCTGTGATGCCGGGGAACGGCCATACTTCAATGTGGACCATGATCTTCAGGTCCAATTGAGAGCACATCCATTTGATTTCTCCTAGTTTACACGTCAGTCCTCTTACCTTGCCACTGAGGTACTTGATGGTTTATCTCATCACCTAGTGCTCCTCTACGGCACTGTCTATCTTCTGCTTTTTGAATAGATCGCTGTTTAAAATATGTTGGCCAGTTCCGTGAAAACTGGTTGCTGTAGGCTCCTTGTCCGTGTAGCGTGTTCCGTTAGCGCGGTCGTCTTCTCTGTGTTCCTCATGGTAGATTGCTGATCAAGGTCAACTGACACCAGTGCGCGTTTTGTCGGGATTTCTCGCCGTTGCTTTGCTAATCAAGGTAGACCTTCACACATCTACGGTGGAGGCTTTTGGTACTTATACAGGTGACGTAGCTTGACTGAAGTGATAACCTTCACCGATGACGTACGTTATTTGTCTCACCATTCTTTGCCCGAAGCTGCCCTATTCTCCAACACTGGGACACCAAATAAAATCAGACAGTTTTGTCCTAGGTCTTTATTATCCATTTTTTGTGTCGTGGGAGAATTAATAACCTATGAATTTTGACCTCTAATTCTGCTGGTCGTCCTTGAGGTTTTCGTGTAAGTACTGGTGGTAACTTTATTATCGTGCATGCTAATCGACTGACTAAAAAGTAAAATGTGAGGCTACTTAAGGAAGAAGTACGACAGACGAAATTTTCGAAGGATATTACATGTTACACGAGAATGGAACCTGAATGATATTTAAAATAACAGCATTACCTTTGAGAGTCCTAGCGACAAACTTCTCGTGGATCCAATAATTTACCCACAAGTCCAGTGTTACGGAGTAAATTGATTTGTATACGTTTCAGCTGAAGAACTAGGAAGAGAGCAGTCGATCGGGACAGCTAGAGCTATCACGCAGTGATCCAACCTTCGTATGTTTAGGGTCAGATTTGTTATTATGGTTGTCTACCAGCAAGAGGAGGACACAGCAAGTATTCATAGAAGCGTTTGAATATTTCAATATAGTAGTGGGGCTGGGGTGTAGACCACTAGAGTAGATGACGTTTTTCGAGTGACTGGGGGCCTACTCGAGCTAAGCGGGAACGGTGTAACCAACCAGTCGACGTCGAATTCGCACCTCATGGCTGATACCCTACGTGGATTATCCTCTTCGTTATATCCAGGTACCGTGGCTGCCTCGACAATCGTACAACACAAACAACGTTCATACATAAATATATTAGGAAGAGTAGCTGCAAGGAACAGAATTCGACCACTGCAACACAGACCAGTCCATGACGTGTAATAAACTGATGCACGTTGGTTGTCCTTGATTTTGATGAAGACCGGCGAACTGTTCGATATTAGGTGACCCGACTGTAGGGTGATTAAGCTCAGAGACATTTTACTGACCGCACAGTGGATATTTCAGGTTACTGATGAGAGATTAATGAGTCACAACGAAACACTTTATTTCGCACTTTGTATGAAGTATCAAAATCACATCAAACTCGAAGAACGCGATGATAATACAGAAAGCCTTGAGTACACTGGTTGAGTGAGCGAATAATTAGCTATCAAAAGTGAACTTTATTGAACACATAATGGTTAAAACCAAACATCACGATTACTTACAGAGCTAGACGATAAATGTAATTGGCCATATATTCAGGAGTTATAATTAGTAACCGTCTTACAGCTCCAAGTAACTCGAAGGCGGTCCTATCCAAAAGCTTTTGAGTTTTATAGGTCATTCGAAAATTCCATCTGAAATACGTGATTCAAACGGCCAGTCCTTGTTCCGAATGCGAAATTGATGTAACTGGAAAGATACAACAGTGAAATACCTAAATGACTAAAGGTCTTTCCGACTTGCATTGAGGAGGCAAACTAAGATGTCTTATATCATCCTTACTATATCAACACAGACTTCTAGGTGATCTCTTACTCCTTGACAATATAAGGAAGAATGATTTTGATATGAATTCATCCCACATTCTTTCCTAAGCTAGAACTGGTCGTTTGAAATGGTATTATCAGTGCATTAGCTAAAATGAAATATTCCACTTCTGAAGTTTCTTTACGTGGATCAAGTGGTAAATTACTGGGCTGCTCCACCAGATTACGTAATTTCAGTATCTTCTGCTGACGGATTCATATAGAGATTGGATTTCCATAATACTAATAGTTGTGAGAATTAACTCGTCGTTATAACGCTCATTTTTATCTTTAAAATCTGAAACTGACATCAAAAATTATTTAGCTTTGAAATATTTTTAAAAAAAGGACATACTTTCTGAGGCAAGATAATTGAGGGATCATGTTTTGTTTTTTTGTATCAATGAGTAGCCTTGTTCACACTACCGCAATATACAGAAGTTCTCATCTGGAGTTATTGACTCTTCTGACTGTTGGATAATACACATATGGATGTTGTGATTGATAGTCGGGACTCAGTGAGTAATCTTGATCAGTCCCGTTGGGGCATAAATCTAGACAACCTACTGAATGATTCAGACGGTGTGGAATTTTTCAACAAATTTCTTTCATACAAACATTCTGCAAGTCATCTCCTTGATTTCTGGTTTGCCTGCAAGGGCTTCCGATCAAATGCTGACTTGTCCAATCCGGATAAGCTCTTTCAAGTTGCTAAGGTTATTTATAGGACTTATATAAAGTCAGGTGCTTCACATGCAGTTCCGCTGCCTTATATTTTAAAACAAAACATTAATGAGTGCCTGTCGTCCTACCATTATGGGTACAAAAAAGGCCTCTCTTCTAATGCTTCTGTACAACCTCCCGATCGGTGCCTGTTTGATTCAGCACAAAATGTTGTAAAAAGTCTTCTGGAGCAAAAATATTATCCCGAGTTCCTTACCTTCATCGCATGTCCTAGCAATTTATTATGTATTACTTCAAATGGACCACTCTGTTCTGACAGAAAAACACGGAACAAGTACCTCGAATTTCTTTACTCAGACTATAAACTGGAAAGTCGACGATCAAATCGCACTAAGCACAAGTCATTTTCTGAATACAATAGATTTTCTGCTGATCAGTAAGTTCTATAATTGTTTTCTCAGTTTTTTTTGTCCTATTAGACATGAGTGCTTAATGTATAGGTTAGCCATATTATCGACTACTGTCTAGTAGCTGATCCATATAATCTATCCTAACGTGTTTAACCAACCGTTTCGAATCATCAGTCTATTATGATAAAGACAGTCTTATTACTAAAGTTATTGAGATGCTAGATCTTAGACTTATATGAACGTTTTACTAAAACACACGAATCGGTTCTATTAACTAGCTCCTACTTAATACTCACGTTCAGATTTTCAGATGAGATTAAAATTTCACCAACTCGAATTTCAGTTATTGAGGTCCATGTGTAATCAGAGTGGAGATTCGCCAGGTTTTCCAGATTATTATATTCGTAAATTCATATGGCTTTGCCAACCAGTCACAGTTTTTTTATCCGCATTACTGATATTCACAACAACAATGAAATAATAAATATAACCATAATAGCTTTATGTTTGCTTTCAACGTTGTTTTTTTGGTGGGAAACACTAGGTTGATTGGCCAGGGTTCTGGTTTATAACTTAGTTGAAAGCAGTGGTTCAATCCGTATGATCCCTCTACACAGTAAGTACATGTCCATGTAATTGGTTTCGCGCTGCAACAACAGTGAATAATACTACCTGGCACTAATATAAATTAGGTAGGATATAGTTTTAACTTGTGATGTACTGGTCAGAAGTGATGTAACCAACAGTTTTACAGTAGTAAAATTTAAACAACCAATCTGCAACTCAAATTTTAACTACTTGCTACGTCATAATTTACTTGCCAGCACCTTGCGAAGTTGACTTAAATATAAGAAGTCACAGAACTTTTCCTGATTGATACTTAACAAGGTATGCCTCTAATCCTAGGTTATATGTGCATATTATACCATCTTTGGTGTCCAATACATTTTATTTAACTTTGCTAGTTAATTCAATATTTCAAAAACCGATTGATGTTAGCACCATAGAAATACCCGAAATATTCACGAAACTGATGGTAAAAAAGAATACGAAAGAATCTCTTCCGAATGTCTAATCCTTTTGAATCCAGATTTGATTTCTACCCATCAGTTACGGATTGAATATAAGCAGTACCAGTGAAGGTCGTAAACTATATCGCTGAAACATGAACATATATATGTCATTGTGCGAAAGAGATGTTGAATATGACCTCAGGTTTAGAATATAAACACTGAAGGGTAATAACCCAACACGTGATTATAAACGCAAAAACAAACTAATTCTTGATTTTCTGAAAAACTGGATTATATAACGTGCTTTTAGCGAGGTTGATGTCTAACCGCTAAACACTAATGAAATATCGAAGTTTTACTGGGTAAAATTAACCGAACTAAAATTGGATAACCATGTATTGGAAGTGTATACATCTCATTAAACGGTTGTTGCTTAGTGGTGGCCCAGTGGTTAGAGCGTCCGACTTTCACCTATTGAGTCACGGCTTTGAATGACTTCTCACCTACTTTGGTTTGGGCAACCGTTAGCCCTCACATTTAGTGTGGCTCATACTCAAGTACCTGGTGAATAAGTTAGTTTGACTTATTGCTGTTGAGTTAAACATTTATTTAATTGAAAACATAAATATTGGTACAAGGGGGCACCAGATGCATATGCGCCACACAAAAGTATGTCATTTCATTTAATTGTGTGAGGGCTATGATACTGCCCGTGTGCTCAGACCGAGACAGGTGGTTTTCTTAGGGGGCCACACCTGAAGCCTTTGACCCAAATGTCTGATCCACAAGGCCGTGGAGCATCGTGAGGAGACGCAATCCCATGGTAGCCTGTGACCAACGATTGATTCATATGCCATTTGTTCCCTCAGGATCCTGTAGCCCATGTGCACCATTGATTTTGAATGAGAATTTTCCAACTCCCCTAGGTGGACTTTCCGTGTCCACCAACCTGATTAAAGTGCCGGACAATCGCTTTTCGTCCTCTCACTTTCGTAAGCAACACCCCCTGTTGCGAGAAGGTAGTGAGTAGGACTTCGCTGGCAGAGGCTATATACGCGTGGCCATATGAGATCATTTGAAGAGGGAGAGCGGACTCCCCACTCTCGGCCGTACCAGGGCATTAGGGGGCTTAGTATTGTTATAACGATAGTCTAGTTTTAGCATGATTATAAACATCTTGTTTGGCTTTTGTCAGTCTCTGTCACATAATGCAGTTGGGGTGTTTTTTCATTAAAGTAAAAGTTCGTTGCGCAACTGTCAATTCTCTATTACTTAAAGTATGGGACAGTGTGTTTGAAAGTTTTTAACATTTGATCGTAGATGTCCTTAAAGCATATTTCACGTACAGTGGAACCACCAAGCGAGTAATACTAAATTTTTTTTTCATTTTGGTAATTTATGCGAGTTGTGGTAACTTTTATAAAGGTATATTTGTGCTAGGTCCTACATCAGTTGTTTCCCACTTTAAACTGTAAATTAAAATAGCAGCTACTTAAAATTACCACTTGTTAAAACCAGTTATTATAATTATAGCCTATGAGATAAAATTTTGTATAATGGTGGTTTACTAGTTTTAAAACACAACTTATAACCACGTGTCACTAGTCACAACCCCAGTTCTCCTTGAGTCCAGGCAGTTAGATGGTATTATTAGTTCTTACAAAAGCAATGTGGATTCAAATCAAATGTTCAAAAACTTTTACTTAGTGAATGGGGTACTATGAAACTAAACATCCTCAGTTTGACTGATACTTATGTCAATGGAATACCAACGGATATAGGAAGAGTAACTAACAATTTTTCACTAGATTGGTAACGAATATGATGCAGAAGTCGAATGCTGAAATCAGGCCGTGTTTGGAGTGTTATATGTTAGAGACACTGGGATGTTAATGGATTTAATTGGTGGATCCAAAAGTAGGACAAAAGTCTTTCCTCGATTTTCATATCCGGTATCCAGATATATAGGAATAGATGTTAAAACCAGTTTCTTGCTGAAACATTCTTGCTTTTGTATTGTTAACAAACTTTAATGGGTTGTTCAGTAAAGAAACAAAGAGTCAGTCACGTAACGTTGGTTCAAGTTTCCACACCTTATCAGCACAACGAAATGAAATTATCAGGATAATAGTCAGAATAGTAGAAATGGTAACCGTATCATGTTAGCAAAAAAGGTAAAAAGTGAATAGATCTACTCTATTTTAACTGATTTTAAGCCATGTTACCGAATGTCTCTGACTATTGATTACAATAGTTGCTTAAAAATCAAATGGTCTAAATCTATCGGCACAGCTTAATCCAGCAGTCAGTAACGCCTTCATAAGCCTTTTTTACTCTAATCGCTTTTTTGTGAAATGGATAACATTATTTTTATACTAATTCTGAAAACATTTTTTGTGTGGTTATTGTTATTATTTATCTTGCTTAAGTGAACCACGGCAAAATGTGGTTCGAACTTACAATCTAATTTGCTTAAAAAAACAACTCGATATTGAGATTGTCATGTCATATGCTGAATAGGTTTATACCTAGTGTATGTAGTCAGTCAGCTACAACGTAGGACCAGGCACATATGTGCATCGGTCCAAGTTGCCATACCTCGTTAGCGCAACAAGATGAACACCGAATTCATAGAAGTAGTTGATTTAGTGGTGGTAATATATAAAAGAAAGGTTGTATATAAGGATATAGTGCAGGAAGGAAGACAGATATGATTCAATTTTAATCTCAAGTTTTATGGAAAGATAAAGAGTGTATACACCTGTGCCATTGTAATCGATTCTGATCCATGTCACCTAGAGTCTCCAACCATTCATTACGATAGTCACATGGACCCCAACCGAGTAGTCTGCATCTGCATTGGTTACTATCGTAACCAATGGTTGGAGACTCTAGGTGACATGTAGGCCAAATGGAGATCATCTAATTTTATTTTAATTTTTTTCCTGGACGATTGAAATAGTTGAATTTCCTAACAAGATGGGAATTCATGTGACTAGCTCGTGATAAAATTGATGTATACATTTTTCTATTTACAATCTCGATCTTAATCACAATGATTTAGGAAAGTAATTTATTTTATTTAAACACATAAATATTGATACAAGGGGGCAATAGATATATATATGCGCCGCACAAATCTCTTTTGATTTGTTTGAGGGCTGTGATACTGCCCACATGCCCAAACTGAAGCAGGTGGTTTTCTTACGGGACCACACCCGGAGCCTTTGACCTGAAGGTCTGATCCACAAAGCAGTGGAGCATCGTGAGGACATGCAGTCCCATGGTAACCACAGATCAACAATAGGTTCATACGTCATTTGTTCCATCAGCGTACTGGAGCCAATGTGCACTACTGTTTTTGAATCAGGGTTTTCCAATTCCCCTAGGTGGACTCGCCGTGTCCACCAACCCGGTTAAATCGCCGGACATTCACTTTTCGTCCTCTCACTTTCGTAAGCAACACCCCCTGTTGCGAGAAGGTAGTGAGTAGGATTTCCCTAGTAGAGGCTATATACGCGTGGCTATTTGAGAGCATTTGGAGAGGGGGAGCGGACACTCCTCACTCTCGGCTGTACCAGGGCATTTGGGGGCTTAGGAAAGTAATGCATATTACTTACAGTTTTATATATAATTCGTGTAAAATTAAGGTCAATTGACCAACAAAAAACTTAATTTCTTTATCATTCAAATCTTGTTCTTTGATCTAATCATGATTTCATCATTTAACTTGTTCTTACACTTTTATGTTTCTTTTTTTAAATGTATGACGGTAATCGGTATAAAGCAACACAGTTAATATATGCACATAATAAGATGCATACATCAAATTAGTAGTATCGCATAGCAATAAGTAGCAGTAGATAGTGACTATAATTAAAAAGTAAACTCTCTTTCTCCCTAACATTTACACTTCTGTTTTTATCAAGAATATTAACATAATAAAAGAAAAAGAACATTTCATGCCAAAAAAAATGGAAACTTACGATGCTCTCTCACTTACACACACACACACACATAAAGACATACATGTATATGTATATGTATCTATGCCTATACAATAACGATCAAACAAATTTTTATGTCAATGCACTAGACATAAAACCAATGAATGTTATTAAGTGTATACGAATGTGTTATAAAGGATTGTATGTATGTGTATATGATAGAAAGTATAAAAAGGGGATGGTTATTTTATTAAGAAAACATTGAATTGATTGTCGGCATCTCACATCAAAAGACACCACCTATGATTTTATCTATCTATTTGTTTGAAGAAAAGAGAAAATCACACATCAAAGTAAACAACAACAACAACAACAAAAATAGCGACAAAGTAATAAAAAAAATGGAGAAAAAATTAAGCACAACGTTTTATAGAATAAAGAATATAAGCGCATGTGTGAGGTAGTGAGAGAGAATGTGTGTGTGTGTGTGTGTAAGAGAGAGAGAGAGAGATACTCATAAAATTCCACTTTATGTGAATGAATTTTTATGACTATTTTAGTGTAAAGGTATATTGTAATAATCATAATGATGATGATGACTTTCGTCTTATTTATAACAATCTATATATAGAAATATATTAACACCGTTGGATGCCGACCAGCTCAGTGGTCTATCGGTTAAGTTCTCTAGTACGAGACTGATAGGTCCTGGATTCGAATCTCGCTTGCGAGGCGGGATCGTGGATGTGCACTTCCACTGAGGAGTCCTATGATAGACGAAACGTCCGCTTAGTGCTTCCAGGTTTTCTATGGTGGTTACTAAAAATGAGAGGACTAGTTGATCGATAATATTTGTAACGTAATTAGTTGTTACAGTAACAATGATATATGAATTTCCACATTTATCTTGGGTTTGGATGTTTTGAATAACAAATGGCTAACATTTATTGCTTCAAACATGGAAAGATCTAATGGTTGTTATACAGATGAGAAGGATATCTATGAGGATAGGAAAACAAGTGAAAAACGGTAAAATGTTTAAATTTTAAGAGATAAGGGTTGTGAATGCATCGTAAAAGTTTGGTGTAGGGTAGCATATTTTACATATGTTTTATAGAAAGCTTTAAGCAGCATTGTTTTTTTGGCGGGATTCGAACCTGTGACTGGAAGTCGGATGTTTTGTTCTTTATCACAATAAGAGTCAATAACTTTCATGAATTATTTCATGCCCCGGTCTAATCATCACATTTATTCCGCTTGCGTTAGGTTCTATTTGAGTCAACACAGTATTCTGAGACAATAGTACAGGACAATTCAGATTCAAGATCCCATCCAAGAACCATGTGTCGAAACTCGACGTCACTAAATTATCTGTCACGCAGTAAACGCTTATACACCACTATCCATGATTAAATATCTTTAATCGAGGTATATTTCTCAACAGTAAAAGTTCTCTCATGAATATGCTTCTCAGTACAACGAACTTGATGTTTAGTTTGCCGGTGAATATTTTGTCGGCATTATAGGTATTGTGAAAAGAAATCTTCCACATATTTATGCAGAGATTATATCAAAAACTAATTCTCTTAGAAACGATATAACTTCTCAAACTGGTCGAAAACGGTTTATACTTCATAAAATTCATAAAATCTCAACGGAAGTAGAGTAGTTTTCAGATATCATCGATTGTGTTATCTACTTCTTGGTTCTATAAAGTCATCGACAGACTGAGATCTGTCGTTGGATTTAGACCTCTTGGTTTCCAAGCAAATGTCTTAACTAACGGTTGAAGACTTTCAGAATCATTTACAATATAGCAGGTTCATTCTGTCTTTATTTTAATTTAAGTTTCATGCTCTTAATTAACTTTCACATCTTATTTTGAAAACTCAATTTTTCTTCTCGAATCATACTGTCAATGTCTAATCTTTTCTGTCAACATAATGCTGTTACAACTTCTACTATTCTTGCTATGGCCTTAATAATTTCTATTTCGCTGCGCCTGTGAAGTGGGCCAACGTGAGCCGATTTTCTTATGTATCAAGTTGCACGTTGCTTGTGACTAGTTTCTAGACTTGTTAAGTTTAAATATTGTAAGATCGATATCGTTGATATATTTGAATGATTCCCACTACTCTTTTGTATTGGGTTGACCATAGTTGGATATGTGGAGCACATTATTCTAACTTAACGCGCCAAAGATGTCGATATCTTATGGTAGACCTATGGGAAACTGAATATCTGTGACTGTGGGGTCCCAAACCAGTATAAAAAAACTCTCAAATATAGTCCCTGATCATTTTGTTTTTCAGTGGTTTACCATTTAATACCAACACGCGACTAAGAGGCTATTTCATGCATATAAGAAGCTAGTGCTTGTATGTCATCTTGATTATTTTTTTTGTTGATATTCTTTATTGTTCAATCACTTACTTCTCCAAACTATATTATTGATATTAAGGTTGAAGTCAGTAATTGTTTTCATTGATCACATTACCTGTTTAAGCTTGGATTTGATTGACTCCTTGAAAAATATGTATTTCATTTGGCTGTCTATCATAGGGTATGCCAGTTGTTCAGAATATCTGTGTCAAACTATAATTTTTTTTAACTATTGACTTCTTTGTTTTTATTCAGTCTATTAAGTCTATTTAACATTTCATATAATTTCTTTTAGGTCTCCTGGTGCCAAGAATTTTCATTCCTTATTCACTCCAGATTATTACCCTGCCAATAATAATAATTGTAATGTACCTTCGACTTCAGAACAAATTTCCACAAATCCTTTTGTTCGACTTACTACCAGTTGGACATCTTCAACAATTCAATCACCAGTTATTCATTCTGCACAACCTGATCTTCACTATGATAAGTCAAATAAATCACATCACCATCGATCAACTAGTCGTCATCAATTTCTTAACATTCACGATCATCCACTATCTAGTGGTATTTTAAAAATGCCTGCAACAGCCAATGATTCCATGTATGTTGGTCTAGTTGAATATTTTTTTTTTAAAAATTCATAAAATTCGTTTTTATTGTTACTATCATCAACAATATTAATGATAAACCAAGATGGATAGTGGTTAGCAGTGGAATCCAGGACGCGTGTTTCGTCCTATATGGGGCTCGAACCCAGTACCTTTCGCTTCAAACGCCATCGCGTCATCTACTCAGCTACTGAGTCCGGATAGTCACTTGCTTGTGCAATGTGGTAAAGTTTAAATTCAATTAGTAGTATTGTTTGTTTGAATCATCCCATTGATGTTTAGGACGAAACGCGCGACGAAACTGTATTCCACTGCTAGCTACTATCCATCTTTACTTACAATGCTTGTGAATTAAGGCTAATATCGAAACAATACACACAGTATGCACATATATGCCAATTAGACACTGACCAGTTACAGTCCTAAAAACATCAATGGAAAGATTCAAACAGACAATACTAAGTAATGATAGTTGTATTGTACTGTTTTTTGTTTATATACGTAGTTATCGATTATGATACCCTTTTTCCTCCTCATTTTGTCAATACATATCTTTGCCTTATATTGTTACTTATTTCGTGGTGGTCATTTTTATGTATTCTATATACACTTTCTGTTCATAACTTTTTATGCACACTACCAATACTTATCATCTCTTCGTGTATCTATGTGTACCTGTGTGTGTATGTTTATGTAGTATCTATGTATGTGTAAGATTATTTCATCTTTTCCAATGTAAATTTTTCACATATATACGAAAAAGAAATAAATTTAAGGGCAGTTCCAAATGTGTACAATTGTAGGTATCATTGAATGGACGTACGTGTTGAACAAAACAAACAATGTTCAATAAGAAAATGTCAGACGTTTTTTTATTCTCTTTGTATTTGAAAAAAAAAATAGTAGGCGAATAGGTAGAGTTACATTTTACACAATATATAGTTTAATAATAATGATAATAATACTCTAATAGTCATCTATCATTTTACAGTTGTTTTTCATGTATTCCTAGTTGGGTATAGATTTTTTTTCTTTTCTTGTTGTCATGATGACGATAGTATTATTGATATTGTAAGTTTTTTAAAAATTTTTATACTGTCTGCTTTCATTTGTAAGTTATATCACGGAGCTTTATTGATCAATTACATATGGTAGGTCCTGAGTTTGAATCTCGCGAGGTGGGATCGTGAATGAGCATTGCTGAGGAGTCCCACAATAGAACGAAACGGCGATCTAGTGCTTCTGGGTTTTCCATGGTGGTCTAGCTTCAGTTGACTCATGATTTCAACTATACATAAAAATTATATATGTATTAGCAAATATAAAAGATAGATTATGATCCGTTAAAAGAAAGAAGCAAACCAATGAATGAACCTTCTAATATATATATATATTTGTATACCAGAAAGAGTGTATACACCGACGCCATTGTTATCGATTCTGAACCATGTCACCTAAAGTCTCCAACCATTGGTTACGATAATCACGCCGACCCCAACCAAGTAGTCTGCATCTACCAGCATGGCTCAGACTAGAAGTGAGTGACTTCAAGCACTGATGCCATGTTTTGGTTTGACCGCCCCTAACTCTTTTCCAACCATCCCCTACACTAGTCAGCATAGCGCGTCGTTGTAAGTCAGTTATGAACTGAATAGCTTCAGTGTATACATCTCTGATTAATAAGTGGATGATATAAGTTTCAGTTCAATCAATTCCACCAGAACTGATTGCAAACCTACATTGCTAACGAGTGTCAACGATAAGTCAATTTGAAACAATTTTGTGTAGGATAGTTCTGACTATGCTATAATGACCCATATTTGAAGTTTGTTAAAATAGTAAATAGAATGCTGTTTAATGATGTCCATATTTAGGCGCTGGTTGTATCAGAATTTATGTATTAAGTAAATAAATACAATATAGTCAACTGCTGACCTCTGATATGATTGAGTTGCCGACGTCAAATCTCAACATAACTAATATTTTTTTAAAAACAACACAACCAATCACCTGACATATATATTTTTATAGCTCAAATCATAAGTCCATTGAAGCTAGACCACCATGGAAAACCTGGAAGCACTGGACGGCCATTTCGTTTTATTGTGGGGACTGCTTAGGAGTCAACTCTGGAAATACTAAATTCTCCACAAAACCCCTTCTGATATACATATATTTTTGTTCCGTCTATAAAAATTATTAAACTTGAAAATAAGCAGAATTAAATGTCCCTTAACAAGCAAATTGAAAATGCGCGCCATTAAATCCTGATTAACTGAATCAATAATTTGGTATTTTCTGCAGAATGTAGACGTCATGTATATGTACTGTATAGATACTAAGACAACATAGGTGTTTCAGTACTTTCTGATATCTAATGTTTGCTCGAATTGATATTAATCCATCTTAATCCATATTAATCATCTTTAAATTGAGTTAATCCCCCAGCATCAGTCACCACTCAACATAAAGGACAGAGACCTCTTGATGCAATTATCTCCCTTCAAAATAAAGTTAATCATGAAACATACATTTATAGCTAATTTGAATGTCGTTTTCATATGAACCGTTGAAAAACTAAAAACAAGATGAATTTGTAAACATGATTCATGACTACTCGTCAGTAAGCACTAAGGGTTGGACCGTGAACTGGAACTCCGGAAATCTAGGTCTGCGGTTTAACATTCAGTACTCTCAAGGAACTAAATCTAAACTCATCAGGATTCATATTTTGAAACTCAACTGTTTTATGGAATATATAACTTAACGTCCATAGTTATATAATCATCTAGTGTACCTACGTATAAGTATTTGAATGATAGAGCTGTATAATGATTCATATTAGTAATAATATGATAATCGCCCCCAAATGCCCTGGTACGGCCGAGAGTGGGGAGAGTCCGCTCTTCCTCTCGAAATGCTCTCACATGACCACACGTATATAGCCTCTGCCTCAGTGCCTTCTTGAGGCAGCGATGTTGTCTACGAAATGGATGTCCGGCGCTGTAACTGAGTTGGTGGACGCGGAGGGTTCACCTAGGGGATTTAGAAAACCCTTGATTGCAAACCAATGGTACACATGGGCTCCAGTATCCTGATGGAACAAATGGCGTATGAATAAAAAAGGTTAATCACCGGCTACCATGGGACTGCATCTCCTCATGTTGCTTCACTGCCTTGTGGATTAGATCTTGAAGTGGAAGGCTCCGAGTGTGGCCCCCTAAGAAAACCACCTGGGCAGTATCAAAGCCCTCATACAACTCAAATGAGATTTGCACATGTATATCTGGTGCTTCCTCGTACCAATATTTGTTTGTTTAAATATAGACAAATAATTTTATTCATTAATATTAGCATTATAATTGTGTCTAGCGAACTGTGTACAGTTTGCTACTACTACTACTACTACTACTACCATTACTACTATGCTAAATATGTTTTCTCAAGGTAAAATAAAACGCCGCTTAATCTTTTGATCTTCAAAATTATTCGATTATGTACACGTGTACATACATACCGTACACATAAGAGAGTATTTTTCATTGTGTATCGGTCAGCTAATTTGTTCATTTCTTTACTCCTTTATATGTAAGTGTAAAGTTTACTTGAATTTACAAAGTGGAATAGAACAATACAACAACACTTGCACTGAATAAATATCAACAATAGGATATAATAATAATAATTTTTATAATGATAATGTAGTGTAGTCTACTTATACTCATATAAGTAGTTTATGATGAGGGTCAGACATAGAATGTATTTTGGCAGAAGATCGATAAGGAAAGAACTGAAATGAAGCGCAATTGGTGGGAAAATGCATGAACACTGGAATTAGAGAACCTGAACTGATATTTACAGAAGGGACAGTGAAGATTGAGACAATTGATGGTTATTTTGAACATTGACTGTTCATTGTATGGTTATCAGAATTTAGTGAGATAGTCTGTATATTTTTTTGTGTGCATTAATACATACGATTGTCCCAACTGGTATTCTGTTCAAAACAACAGTAACCGATTGTTGGGAAAATTTCATTTTTTTGCATACACATGGATTGAGCTAATAATTTCCCTCGATTACTGTGATTATTATTATTATTATTATTATTATTATTATTATTATCCATTAATGTTATTGTTATATAAGTACTGGACTTTGGTGTCTATGATATCATCATTGTATTAACAAATTGTGAATATATAGTGTGTTTTACTTAGTATTGTTTGTTTGGATCTTCCCATTGATGTTTTTTTAGGACTGCAGCTGGTCAGTCAGCAGGTACATCCAGCTGACGAGTCCCAAATGGGACGAAACGCGCGTCCTGGATTCCACTGCTAGCCACTATCTATCTTTGAATATATAGTGTGTGTTAATGCGTCTAAGCAAGTTTATATATTTATGTACACATAGTAATTAAGTGGTTTTATATTATATGTATAGATAAAACTTTTTATTATAACTGTACATTTACACACTAGTAACCAATATACTCTTTGGATCTATATCTTACCGTCTCTGTATACAGGTGTGTGTGTGTGTGAATGTGAATGTGAATGTGAATGTGTGTATTCCGATGCAACTATTCACTTTATCATAGTAACTACAAAGAAATTTTCCGACATATAAATGTTTCATAGTAATTATTTTAATAAGTAAATGGTGACATTATTATGATGAGAGAAAAAGAAAAAGATTCTTTCTCTTTATTTTTTCTGGCTTTCTAACAGAAAAAAAAACAACAAAAAAAGATAATACATACATATAGATGTAGATGTAGATAGACAATAAGAGATAAAAACAGAATAAAATACCATTGTATATACAAAAAAGAAATACAACATTGAATAAAATAGAAAAAGATCAAAGGTAAATTCATTTTTATGGGTATGTATCGGTATTGTACATAGATTGAAGTTATAAAATGCATTACATAGATTAACTTAAAGTTATTCTTTTTCTTTTATTTTTTGTTCAGTTAAGAATTAAGATTCACATAATTATTGATTATAGATTTTGTAAATGTTATATATGGGGAGGGGGTAGGATACATTTTCAATGGTTAAAATGTATGCTGTGTAACTGTGTCGATTATAAGTTTGAATCCTGCTAGTATGAAGCTATTATTATTTATTTATTTATTTATACATAAATATTAGTACAAGGGGGTTCCAGATATATATGCGCCACACAAATCTTATTTGATTTGTGTGAGGGCTGTGATACTGCTCAGGTGCCCAAACTGAAACAAGTAGTTTTCTTAGGGGGCCACAATGGGAGCTTTTGACCTAAAGGTCTGATCTACAAGGCAGTGAAGCATCGTAAGGAGATGCAGTCCCATGGTAGCCGGTGACCAACAATAGGTTTATACACCATTCGTTCCATTAGGATACTGGAGCTCATGTGCACCATTGGTTGGGAATCAAGGTTTTCCAACTTCCCCAGGTGGACTTTCCGTGTCCATCAACCCGGTTAAAGCACCGGACATTTACTTTTCGTCCTCTCCATTTCGTAAACACCAGTAATTCTGTGATAAGGCAGTGAGTAGGACTTCGCTGGCAGAGGCTATATACGCGTGGCCATGTGAGAGTATTTCAAGAGGGGAAGCAGACTCTTCCTACTCTCGGACATATTAGGACATTTGGGGGCATTACCCAACATTTTTTATAATCCTTGTGAATATCTGATAGGACAGAGACAATTTTCTCAGGATGCACATATTTCTGAGATGACAGATCAATCATAGTCTTTAGTATCAACGGGAAAACACAAATATTTATGTTTCATAGAATACACTAAATATTAAATAATTCGGTTAGTTTTTTATATCGTGAACACCAGTCTTTCTGTATAGTACACTGTGTGGTGTTGAGTTATGATCCAGTAAACTAGACACATTTCAATATTTAAGTTTATTCAACTTACTTAATGATGTCTATTGAAAAAATTACTTTTGATTACTGGAATTTTTAATGCTTATTCAACAATATTTAGCATATATTGATGAGCTATTCCAGTATGATTCAGTGGTTTTTGTCATCTGTCAATCACTTCATGAACTAATCCCTTCTCTTAATTCGATGACCATTATCGTCTCTCTAATCTCTTATGTTGATCAATTAATAGGTGTTCAGTGCTTATCCAAACGGATATAACTTCTTAGCATTACATGTGCTTGACAGTTCTACCTCATATGAGCAATACTTCTAAGAAACTTTTGTTAATATACTAGAAACCTTTAGGGATAGTAACAAACTTCCCTTTTAATAAACGAATAACCCAGGTTGACCGAAGCCAAACAATTTATTTATATTCATGATGTAATTATGTTACCTATCTAATAACAAATGAAGATAACAAAACTCAAGATTGTTAAGGTGGTCAACGCTCTCCATTGTTTTATTTTCTGTTATCAGACTGGAGACACCCAGAAACTGTATCATCTTAGAATATATTCAACAAATAAAACTGTCATTTGTATGCTTTAAATTGATTAGAAAGTTTTTAAGTAAGCTGTCAATAATCTCTGGAAAGTTGTCTAGCGATGACATCACCTTCAGGAAGATATATATATATATATAATTGGACAACCCTGATGAAGGTTAAATATAATTTGTCGTATAGATATATAAGAAAGCGAAACAGTCTTAGTATTTTTGGGTGTATCAAGGAATATCTTTTACAGTTGTTAAATATTTCTAATATGTTTACACATAATTTTTTATTATTTAAGTAGTATTAAATTTGATTATACCGTAAACGCTAAGATGACACCCTTTAGATTTGCTTTAGAGCATTTATTCAAGCGAAATACATTTAACTAAGATGGTGGTTGGAGGTGGTCAACAGGAAACTCTGGACCCGGGTTTCGTTCTACTTGGCACTCGTCAGTAAGGTGTACCTATAATATTGAGGGAACTTGTGCTCCATGACGGATTCGATCCCGTGTCACTCAGATTCACAGTCAGAGACGTTACCACTGAGCTATTCGGACGGTGACCGACCTCCTATAGGACTGAGATGTAATCACAATTGATTAATCACTGGGTGGTAATCAATGTCATGCGTGTCAAGTCCTTCTTAGTGCTGATCAAATGCTATCGATGAAGTTGCAATGTGGCCTCTAGTCTAGGTGGCTCGACACTGCATGCACTATGTTGAGATAAGGTATATGGTGGTTGGAGGTGGATAGCATTTGATCAACACTAAGAAGGACTTGACACGCATGACATTGTTCACTACCCAGTGATCAATCAATTGTGATTACATTTAACCTAAGTCTATTATTTTTTTGAAAAAAGTGTTACTCATAAAACCGATCATGTAATTATTCAATTATCATGTTTGAGTTAATAAGAAATTCGTGATTGGTCATTTATCTCTTGTTGTTCTGTTTTCTTTCACCTTACCCTTATCAAGTATAATGTTCTCTATATTGCATATAAGTCTGTTTAAATCTATATATGAAGTTTGTTTGTTTGTTTTCATAGTTGAAATCATGAGTCAATTGAAGCTAGACCACCATGGAAAACCTGGAAGCGCTGGACGACCGTTTCGTCCTATTATGGGACTCCTCAGTGGCAGTGCGCACCCACGATCCCGTACTCGCGGGATTCGAACCCAGGACCTACTAGTCTTATGTTAGAGAACTTAACCGATAGACCACTGAGATGGCCGGTATCCAGCGGTGTTAATGCCTGTTTTGTTTTTGTTGCCAATTTGGTGTTATTTCGTTGCTGCTTTTTTTGTTTTCTACAAAAATCTTATCGATTTTTATTTATTCAGACAAAGTTTTGTTTTTTGCTTCGATACACTACTACCACTACTACTATTACTCCTACTACTCCTACTGTTAAAAATAATAATAATCCTAATTTCTTTACATTTTTAATAATTTTTTAACAGCTGTATTGTTGTTGTCTACCCTATGCACATTCATTGATATGGATATACATAGTCACGGATGTGTATTTCACTGTTTGTTTGAATGTTAGTACAGATATACAGATATATACACGTATTGCCGACTAATCCTGTCATAACTCTAACTGATACACTGTCATTTACCAACATAAATTGGTTGCATTGATCAATGCGGCATAGACACTTTTTACACATACAGGCATACATATCATATTCGTTGATAGTGTGTTTTACCAAATGTAATAAAGATAGTTTAGCTCTCTCAATCTAAATCGGTCTATTATGATGAATATTGTTGAATGTTGTTACAAGCAAAATGAAGAGAGTCAAAGCTCTTTTATTTTTTTAATAAAAAAAACTGATATGTGTGTGTGTGTGTTGTGTGTAATTCAATATGAAAATCTACATACTTCAACATCAAAAACAAAAAAAATATACCCCTTTATTTTTGTTTTTGTCGGTTTTAAAAACGTCCTTTAACTATTGGCGGCAAATGGCGGCAACGGTACTTTATGACAAGCCTTATACATGTTTATGTATGTGTGTGTGTATATACATATCGACATATATATAGGTAGAGATACGCATAAATATCATGGAAAATTTTACCTCTTTTGTCATCGAATTTTATCTACATAACTGTTTTTATGTATGTATGTATGTATGTTTACTTGTGTTGTTTACCTATTGATTGTTTGTCCACAAATTTTTGTGTGTATATCTTTCTATCCGTTTGTCTGTCTATCTATCAATCCATCCATGTTTTTTTTTGTTTTTTTTTCTGGATTATGCATTTTCTATGAATGTTTATCTTTAGGTATATGTGAATGAATAACCTTTACCATATGCACAAAAATAACCCGATAAATTTATAACTTGAAAAAGAAATACCTTAATAACATAAAAAAAATTGATCAATTACATTCATCCAGCTGACGAGTCCCAAATAGAATGAAACGCGCGTCCTGGATTCCACTGCTAACCACTATCCATCTTTACTTACAATTACATATAAAGATCTATAAATTTGATCTTAATTTGAAACAAAATAGTCTACAATATACTCGATCGAGATAAGTTACATGACCAAATATTTGTACGTTGTATCCTTCATAGATTAGTCTCAGTTAGAGTATCATTGAAAAAACCAGAGAACATTGGGTAGATGTTACGTTCTAGTATGAGACTTCTCTACAGTACAGTATAGTACACAACCACTTCAACTGAAATCAATCTATGACAAATACAATCTATAAATTAAATCAGTCTTCATAAAACTTGATCTAATCAATTGTTTGTTTAATTCATTTATCTGATTACTTATAATTCTTAATAATTAATATTATTCTTTAGATTAACTGATAATCATCTACAACAAATGGACAACCATACAAAAGATACAACCAATTCAAAACGACAACATGATGACAGCAACATTTGTGACAATCAATCAACATTTGCCAATCAGTCATCTTTCGTGAATAATAATAATAATAATCCACATCCTGTAAATAGTTCAAGTCAAATATTGACACAAACATCTATCACATCTTCATCAGGAATAACGATTCCGTCAGTGAATTCAACATTGAATAATATTGATTTACCATTTATACATTCACTTAATTTACAACAAACACATCAATCAGATAACCTCATAAAAGAGTCTAATAATAATAATAATAATAATAATAATAATAATAATCCCCCGAAGATAAATTGGACAATAAGAAAACAAACCAATTTAGCTGAATCTGATCCAGTTTCATTTGTTCAATTATTAACAGATCGATTGGAGAAAGTAAAAGAATCACGTGGTAAATTAGAAAAATTAATGTCACTTGTTAATCATCAGGTAAGTTATGTTTTACCTTAACTATTTTTCTATTCACTTCTAGTTTAAGTTTATCAATCATTTGAGTCTCATGATGAAGTCAGTTAAAATCAATATATAGAACTTGGTACTAATTTATATTATCATAGTTGAGATCATGAATCAATTGAAGCTTGACCACTATGGGAAACCTGGAAGCATTGGATGGCCGTTTCGTCCTATTATGGGAATCCTCAGTGGCAGTGCGCATCTAAGATTCCGCATTCGCGAGATTCGAACCGAGGATCTATCAGTCTCGATCCGGAGCACTTAACTGATAGACCACTGAGCTGGCCGGCATCCAACGGTGTTAATGTCTAACTTCAACCAACCAATTGAGCAACTATTCACCAATGTCTTCAGTGAGTTGATATCTCCCAACAGACCTGGTTGAACTCCACTGGTTACTGTTTCCCACTATGATGTGAACGGCAAAATAAGAAGCCTGAACAAATTACGGAAGCTATTCTCGGGGACGTTAATTCATTTAATTCAAAGCTTGCAAAACTGTAACATTTACTTTTGTCCCTAGCCTATTCTACAGATCATAAGCTTTCGTTTGATGTATAATTCATTGCCATAGCATTTTTTGTTCTAAAGCTATTGTCATTTAGACGTAATCTTTTGTACCCTATTTTCTACTATAATTCCCCAGTTTTGGACATGATTGTATTTTTCTAATTATTGTACGTTGTAGTCCGCTTAGTCATCTATGTATTCATGTAACTTTTCACCCTAATCTGAATTGGGAATTCGAGTGCTAGATCGGGGTTTGAATAAAGTGATTAGTGTTCCAGCTGTCTTTGTCTTCTCTCTCTCTCGTGCTTGCCAGCCAATCAGGGATAGAATAGTTTTCGTCTCTCTACCCCTATTTCGAACTCACGCATATTAGCCTCAAGGTTAAGCCAGTCAGCCTATTGTGTCAAGGTCTTAATCTACATTATACTCGGCACTAAGTGGGTAGACAGATTCAAGGACGTAACAGAAGTGGCGACGGGGATGGAAACTCAAGGAAACATCCCTTGAAGTCAGTCACTGGTGAGCATATGATTATACATCAGAAGAAGTTTTGTGGAGATTTCAGTATTTTCATAGTTGAAATCATGAGTCGATTGAAGCTAGACCACCAAGAAAAACCTGGAAGCACTGTATGACCATTTTGTCCTATTGTGGGACTCCTCGATGGCAGTGCGCATCCACGATCCTTGGTGGTCTAGCTTCAATTGACTCATGATCTCAACTATGAAAATTCTGAAATCTTCATAAAAACTCCTGTTAATTATATATTCGTAATATTCCAATGAGTAGAAAATTGAATTGATGATGTTTCGTAACTTAATATACGTTGCTTCTTCAGAGTAGACAAATAAATGACCGAATTAAATTAACTCAGATTTAAATAGTATAAAAGAACAAAGCGAAATATTTAGTTTAATAAAAATAGATCTAATTATGTTAATATCATGTGGTTAAGGTGGTTCTGTGTGAAACACCACTGTGTATGTTCTGGAGGTTTGTATGTATGATGATGGTTATGAAAAATGTGCAATTTGTAATATTCAAAGAATTTAGTAGGAATTTGAATGTATTTATATGAGAGAAGAACAAAGCTAAATGTGTTTGTTTGAATAAATAATCCAATAGTCTGATGAATATTCAAGCCTTCTTTTCTATTGACGGCATATGGATTTAACATTATATGAAACGCTTCATTTACTGGCTTTTCTTCATAGTTTGAAAAACTTTTCTTGAATTCCTTCGATATTTTGAATATCGATTTGGTATTGAAAGCAAATAAGCCATTTCACCACCAGTCATCATGCGAGAAGCTCAGTAGAAGACTCATCCGTTCTGGAGCATGCATTTAGACTCGGATTATGCTTTAGTGAGTGTATGTGCTTTCATGCATCTTGCCCGACGCAGAATAACTACAACAGGGAGATCTTTTAGAGTTCAACGCAACAATCAAAAAGTCAAGTGTCTATTTTATGGACAGTTAGAGAAACACTTAGTCGATCATTAGAGAACTATTCAACTCTATATTACTTGGTATAATATACAACTTTAATATAAGACTACTTAAGCCCTTTTTACACCATAAATTGGTCGTCAATGTTATGGCCTATCCATTGATAAGCATGTAAAACATTTTGGTTACGTCATATCCTCTCAGCTGAATAGTTTGATTGTGAAGTTCTCTTCATTGTTATTTTTTAACGTCATTAGTGTTTACTTCAAGTAGCCTTTTTTAGCCGATTCTTACTAATTATCTTCATAGGTTCCGTTAATTTCATGAATATTTGCAAATACTTGTTAATTGATTTTATTCAATTAACATCTAGTTTTTATGTGAAACAATGCCCCCAAATGCCCTGATATGGCCGAGAGTGGGGAGAGTTCGCTCTCCCTTTCGAAATACTCTCACATGGCCATGCGTAATATAACCTCTAACAGGGAAGTCCTACTCACTGCCTTCTAGTGGCATTACTGCTGTTTACGAAATTCAGAGGACGAAAAGCGAATATCCGGCTCTTTAACCGGGTTGGTGGACACGGAAAGGCCACCTAGGAGAGTTGGAAAAGCCTGGTTCCAACCCAATGGTGCACATGGGCTCCAGTATCCTGAAGGAACGAATGACGTATGAATCAATCGTTGGTCACCAGCTACAATGTGACTGCATCTCCTCACGATGCTCCACTGCCTTGTAGATCAGACTTTTAGGTCAAAGGCTCCGGGTTTGGCCCCCTAAAAAACCCACCTGCTGCGGTTTGGTCACCTAGTCAGTATCACAGCCCTCAAACAAATCAAATGAGATTTGTGCGGCGCATATTTACCTGATGCTTCCTTGTACCAATATTTATGTGTATAAATAAATGATAATGTGAAACAATGTTTTTATTATCTTAACACTGAATAGGTTGATGAAAAACATCCGACAGAGTCTAAAAATACTCTACCAATAGGACAAACTGATTCACATGGATTCATTTCTGTGAATCAACATAATTCATCACTTCATTCAGATCATTTAAATTGGTCACAATTAAAATCTAATTCATTCACGAATACTACCAATAGTCTGATGAATGAAGTGAATTCTTCGACTATTCAACAGCATACATTAAATTATCCTCATCATTCTACATTGATTATGAATACTGGATCTCAATTATTGAATAGTGTTAATAAATCACAAGATGCTCAAGAAATATTAGATGATCATTGTTCGCGAATTTGGGCAGATGAATCCGATATGAATATGGATACACAATTATTATTATCATATTCAAAAAGGCAACAAAGTGATATTATGCATACACCAGTATCTAGTCAACCTTTATTAATGACACCGTATCCTTCGATGTTATGTGATACACTTGTTAATTCAATGAAACATCATACAACTGGTATTGTACGCAGTGGATCTAATATTGCAGAATATGAATTGAAAAAATCAACAGAACAAAATAAACTTGCTGCAGTAGTTGTTTCTTCTACAGATTCTTCTTGTGTATCTTCAAGTAATAATAATAATAATAGTAATGATAGGACAACAATACCGGATAATACTCATCGTGGACGACATATTACTGCTCCTGGTGGTAATGTGAGTTATCGAAGTTTCAGTCGACCCAATAAAGCTGATCTACGATCTATCGCTTCATGGGATAGTGGTGTTGTAAGTAATTATTATGAGAAAAAGCATCGATTACATCATCATCATCATGATGATTTAGATATTATGGATGATACAGTAGATACTGCATCAATTTTAGAAGCGGCTAGTTTACAAGCTTTATCATCATCAACTACAGAGTTAGCTCTTGTCAATGGTGAAGTAACTGCTAAACTAGTTGAGAAAATTATACGTCATTATCCACGTGGAATATTCGATGGTGATGATGATTATATTAAAAAGAATCATTCTAATACAGTCGAACAATCATATTTTAAATCAAGTCAATTCAAAGAAACCTCAAATTTGAATTATGCGTATCCGTTTAGTAGTAGTAGATTGAGAAGAAGAAGTAAACAATGTGAATCTTTTTACGAATCACCGTCATCATCATTATCTTACCCAATCCCTGGTGTTAATTTGAATTGTACATGCTCTGCCAACAATAGCACCACTGCTGCTGCTGGTACTTGTCAACAACAACATCCTGGCATAATGATTCCATGTGAATGTCATCGTTGTATCCATTGTACACATTCACCATCAACATTAAATGATCATTTATCAGCAAACTATTGTAATTGTAATTATATTCATCAATTAAATGATAAACCTCAACAGTCTACTAATTGTCATAGCCAACAATTGCCCATTATTACTGCTTCAGATACATCGAGCACTTTTGACTCAGGAATATCATCTGCATACGATCAACTACCTTTAAGAAAACAAGTAAACAACAATCGAGAAAATCGAAGCCAGTATGTTTATTATTATTTTTTTTTTACATGATTACTAGTATTATCGTGCGTTCTTTTTTTGGGGGGGGAAGGGGGGCCTTTAAGTAAAAACATCCACCGAGTACTATATTTTATGAAGCAGTAGCCTACTGTAATCACCTTCCTATTTGTTTCTAGCTATTCTTGTCGTTATTCAGGTATGTTGTGGCACTTATGTAATTCTCATTAAAGCTAGTTCCATAAAATATCGTTGATTAATTCAAGGAATAATTCTCATCTGATTGAACTGTAGACCAGCAAACCTCACTGTTTACATCTAATGGTGACATTATATAGTTTTTTTAATATCGTAATGATGTCAACAAAGATTGCCAGATAATTTCTGTTAAATTAGCGCGGTTGTCAGATTTATCTGTGATTGATAAATATAAACAAACTACGTTAACTGGAATACTATGTCTCTGTTGGGTCTCTCTGTAAATTCAAAGGAGGAAAAGTTCACAGAAGAAGTCTTACTGTCGACTCTGATAGCTTAATTATGGATAACCAGTAACTCAAGTGATTGTGCCTTTCTAAAGATGAAAGAAAAGTTTATGAAAGTGGTCGACATTAAAATAGCACACACCAATTTCTCTCACTGGCTTCTGGTACTGATGATATGTTTCTGTAGGTTGTGAAACTATATTCATGTCTCCAGATTGATAAGATCCTCTAGATTAAATCAATTTTCAATTTAGGTTTCCCAAGAGAAGGAGTCCTACAGTATTGGTAATCAGGATATGTTGACCCCCACGCCACACTGCCAAGATCATAAAACAAGGGGTGACGTGTCTTCAACTTGGTGATGAAATTTGGTATGCTTAATTCTGGTGCAATAGTATGTTTGGTGGCAGATTGGTGCCACGCTTTTTAAAATGTAATCTAATGATGTGGACTTTGTTCAACCGAGCTAACTTGTAGTAGTAGGATTTGAATCTGAGGTCCGATAATTGTAAATATCGAGTTCAATCATCTACAATGTAGGACCGGGCACATATATGAATCGGTCCAAGTTTTCATTCCTCACCAGCACAACAAGATCAACACGAAATTCATAGTAGTCACTTCAGTGGTAGTAATATTATACAAATAAAGATTGCATATAAGGATATGATACATGGAGAAAGAATTAGTTCGTATAAAGAGAAGTATTAGGTAATTTTAATCTCACGGTTTAAGGGAAGATAAAGAGCGTATACACCTACGCCATTGTTGTCGATTCTGAGCCATGTCACACACAGTCTCCAACTGTTTGCTTACGATAATCGCGCCGACCCCAACCAAGTAGTCTGCATCTACCAATATGGCTGAAACCGAATGTTAGAGACTTTATGGGCTGATATTGGGTTCCTTAACAAATAATCCTCAGCTTCAAGACCAATTCATGTAGTGTTTGCGTAGCATCATTGTCATTCGTTTCGATTTCAACTTACAGATAATGTTACTGTCACTTGGAAATACAGTTACATTGTCTAAAATACAGTAAAACAAACTGTTGGTATATCCATCTTAGATGTTCGGAGAAATTATAGCGAAGCTCTCAATTATGAATTTTAGCTAGTTGGTACACGTCAGTCAAACATATCTAGAATTTCGGGGAGGCTATTGCTGTCCACGAGATTTAAAACCAAATCACTGTCTCACAGTCAGAGTTGTTACTATTGAGCTATTTTGAAGCAATCTGATTATTTGTTATGAAATAAAACCCCGTGAATAGTTGTATTTAGTTTACTCGAAATTTATATTTTGTGAATTTCAGTTCAGTTATTATTCATATTATTGTTATTATAGGAGCCTTCATAGTTGGCAAACAAATCCTAATTTCAAAGGTAAACATCTTTCCACTCCACGAGGAAACCGTACACATTCTGCGTCGAAATCCCTGTGTGACAATAATAATAATAATGATAACGATGATAATAATAATAATAGTGTCACTACGACTTATACACGTGAATGCCCTCTAACAAACTGTCTTATTTCATCATGTTATGAATTCGATTCGAAACAGACAACACCTGGACAACAGTTTGGTCGACATACTATGAATGATTTACAATTATGTGATTCATGTTCTTCAATACATCATCATTATCATAACCTTCGTCATATTTATCGTCATTCTCATCTTCTTCATCATCATCATTCTCACTGTCCGGAATTGATGGTCAATGATTTGAAGTATAAATATGGTAAGTTATGAGCTTTTCATTGCTATATTAATGTCCGTTTTTCGTTTTTTTGAACAATTCCACCCCTAACTATTTAATATCAATCCTAACTAACCTAAACACAACCGTCCAACTGAATAGGTATTTGAAAATGTGAATTGTGTGTGAAGATCCAAACAAATCCACAATTCTATGACTAAGAAGTAATTGTCAACGGTTTCATCCTAATTTACACCCCCTGATCGATAGGAATTCAAAATCCGAAAGGATTCGAGGCTGAGACTTTGTTACTTCGTAGGCAACACAGTACATCTGAACCACTGAGTCAATATTCAGCTATTATCGTTCCCAAATTCAATGGATTTGTGCCAAGTCTTGGTCTGGCCACCCCTAGCTTTCTTTCAACTTACTTTTACGCCATAATACATTGCACGTCGTAGCAGTCGGTGGTTGAGCATACGTAACATGTGTCCCAGCCATCTCAACTGATGAAGTTTCGCTACTTCATCAATTGATTTGCTATCTTTACCTAATACCCATTTCCTAACGACTGCATTACTTACTCAGTGGTCCCAGGATATACGAGCAATGCTTCGAAGACACCTATTGTCGAATACTAGTAACTTACGAATATCCTCTACTTTTATCGGCCACATAGTGTATTTAGGACTATGTCTTGAATTTCATTTCTGTCTGAAAATATAGAAATTTTTTTTTTATAACTAACAACTAAATTGAATATCAATTTTCTTCCTTATTTATGCCCAATAATGCACATATACAATGACATACTAATCATGTTGTATATTGTTTACCTGTTGAAGATATAATGGAAGAAGTTATGATTATTCTCATATAGAGGTTACCTTTTATTTGATTCCTATAGTAATAGCATTAATAAAATATAATCATAGTAATCGGTAGTTGTTATTACTTGTAGTAGTGAAACTAATTTTCTTCTATCTTAACTTTTAACTTGTCGTTGTTTTTTGCTTGTTTTAATATTTTTCTCCTAATTTTTTTGGGGGGTGGGGTGGAGTGGGGTGGGGTGGTGGTAATTTTCAATACTGATATACATAAATTATTTCAAAAGAAGCCGCAAACTGTTTGTGATTTTATTTTTCTCTTTGAAGTATAGAGAAAAGAAAATGCTTTTTAACTAAACTTTTTTTTTCTTTTTATATCCATGTACATATTGAATAGTTTAATCTATTTATCTCTTATTATTTACTTTTTGTCTTTACCGTCTATTTACTTTGATGTTCTATTTGTTTGTTTTGTTGATGTTAATACCGGTGTCTAAATTATTTTTCTATGACTACATACATACATACATACATGCATACATACATACATACATACATACATACAATTTCTCCCTTTATTTTCATTATCCCTATGTACTTTTTATGTACTGTCGATATATAGATAGATATATATATGTTCACATCTATACTACATTACAAGCTTATATTATTAATTATGTCGGTAATTTCTTTGATCATTTCAATAATAATCATAATAGTTCTATTTCGGTTTATGTTTCTATGTATGTCTGTGTGTTTGTTTGTTTGTTTGTTAGAAATAACCAACGACTGATGAAAACCATTTTGGTTTCAATGTACTTTTTCTATTATTTATATACATATATATATATATATGAATTAACATTGTTGTTTTCATTATACTTCTCGCCACTGATATTCGTCTTACCTATCTCATCTGCTAGTGTGTGTGTGTGTGTGTATTTAATGAATGGAACAATGTTTTCTAGCTTGTAATTCATTTGTCTTTTATTTTTTCTTCTTCTTCTCTTTCTGTTCTTCAAAATTCCGCCTTTTCGTTTTCAGTAGAGAAACGGTAGGGTAAAGGTTTTCATTTTATTTTATTTAAATACATAAGCATTCGTACAAGGAGGCACCAGATACATATGCGACTCACAAATCTCATTTGAATTGAGTGAGGGCTGTGATACTGTCCAGGTGTCCAAACCGAAGCAGGTGGTTTTCTTAGGGGGCCACACCCGAAGCCTTTGACCTGAAGGTCTGATCCACAAGGCAGTGGAGCATCGTGAGGACATGCAGTCCCATGGTAACCACAGATCAACAATAGGTTCGTACGTCATTTTTCCATCAACATACTGGAGCCAATGTGCACTACTGTTTTTGAATCAGGGTTTTCCAACTCCCCTAGGTGAACTCGCCGTGTCCACCAACCCGGTTGAATCGCCGGACATTCGCTTGTCGTCCTCTCACTTTCGTAAGCAACACCCCCTGTTGCGAGAAGGCAGTGAGTAGGATTTCCCTAGTAGAGGCTATATACGCGTGGCCATGTGAGAGCATTTGGAGAGGGAGAGCTAACTCTCCCCACTCTCTGCCGTACCAGGGCATTTGGGGTAAGGTATAAAGGTAGAACAAGAAAGGGACGACAACCAAAACCTAAACCCATCTTAGGTGTCTTGACTATTTTTAATGTTAAGTGTTCATGAAGATGGGACACGGAAAGAGTAAAGATTAGTAATGACGTATTGGAGTAGATTATCGAAATATATATCTGTGTATTATTTTAGACAGCTAATTTTTTGATGTGTTGTTTCTTTTTTGTACAATAGAATTCAGGAATTCTGATTGTCCCCGGTATTAGGAAGAGATTTCTACCTTTTCATGTTGTCAACACTAATACTGATTACAAAGCATTAAATAATGTGTAGTTCAGCGAAGAGATCTCTTTCTGAACGGATTCATTCATCATAAAGTGTATACAATTATAAATACCATACTTCTCCTTGGCTTATAATAATAATTCTTGGTAGGTTTGCTGATGACGACTATAATTCACTGAACGTGGTGAACAAAAGCATAAATAATTATCAATCTTATTAAGTAGGTATCATTACCAAGGTTTGACTTGATAATTTCGAATAAATTGAGCATTGAGTAGATTGTTATAAATAAATCAGAAGGGGTTTTGTGGAGAATTTAGTATTTTCACAGTTGAAATCATGAGTCAATTGAAGCTAGACCACCATCGGAAACCTGGAAGCACTGGACGGCCGTTTCATCCGCGAGATTCGAACCCAGAACCTACCAATCTCGAGTCAGAGCCCTTAACCGATAGACCACTGAGCTGGCCGGTTTTGTTGAGAATTTAATATTTTTGGTTAAGGGTTCTGGCTCGAGACTGGTAGGTCCTGCGTTCGAATCTCGCGAGTGCGGGATCGTGGATGCTGAGGAGTCCTATAATAGGATGAAACGGCCGTCCAGTGCTTCCAGGTTTTACATGCAATTGTCTCTTTCTTACATAAATACACATACAGTGAATTGATAGCTTTCATTTATATGCATATAGATTGTTGTGTATGTTCAAGTGCGTATGTGTATGTTCACTTTTCTTATAGTGAAAATAAGCAAAATCTAAATATAGTTGCTACGTAATGGAAAATGCTTTAAAAAAGAAATACCTGTGTACTATCTTATTGAATAGAACAATAACAATAACAACACAAATACCCTTTAAATTCACTTAGTATTACTTGTTTGGATCTTCCAATTGATGTTTAAGACTGCAACTGGTTAGTCTCTTATTGGCGTATGTGGCATGTGTGAACATCAACTCTGAGATGCAGGTACATCCAGCCGACGAATCCCAAATAGGACGAAATGCGCGTCAAACTGGATTCCACTGCTAGCCACTATTCATCTTTGCTTGTTACTACCCTTTGTTGGAGAGAGAGGGGGAGGGTGACAAAATTAATAAAATTCACCCTTAAATAAAAGGACAATTTAGTATTAGTGTTGAGTTAATTACTTGTTAAATTACAACATCCTATATGTGTTTATGATTGAACTATGGTTAAAATATTAACTATGAATATGAAAATGAATAACAATATTGATACTATAAGATCATATTTTGTTTCATTCAACTCTCATTTCTTATGTCATATCCAAATGGTGTAATAAAATGGATTAATTATAGTGCGTTAGGTATAACTTATCAGATATTTATATTTGAATAGTTGAAAGTGTGAGTCAATTGAAGCTAGACCATCAGGGAAAACCTGGAAGCACTGGAAGGCCGTTTCGTCCTATTGTGAGACTCCTCAGTGGCAGTGCGCATCCACGACCTCGCCTCGCGAGATTCGAATCCCAGGACCTATCTATCTCGCGCCAGAGCCTTCCAGTGCTTACAGGTTTTCCCTAGTGGTCTAGCTTCAATTGACTCACGCTTTCAATTATTAAAATATTAATTCTCCACAAAAAAACTGCTTCAGATATTTATATGTTTGTCTGCGGTAGACTTTCTATAGAAATAGTTATTATATAATATAGTGAAAGGTTACTATCTATTTGTGTATATTTCGAAATGGATTGAACGGTGTTTATCCCTATGGAGCAATTTCTTACTCGTTTAGACGTTCGACTTTCAGTTACCTCCACGTTCTATGTTCGAACTCCTCTTCTACTTGAATATAGGTAACCTAGTAATAACATAAACACGTACAGATTGGCTGCAAACCAAATACACCAATTTGTAGCTGACGATTAGTTAACAATAATATCCCAGTAGCTGGTGCAGAACTATCGGTTTTCTGAAATTGTACAAAATTCATTACAATTCTGAAGTGGTTCATTCATTATCTCTCTCACACACTGACTGACTGATTGACATCTAACTATTATTATCTTATTCTTGTATATTAATTTTATCAGAAGGGGTTTCTTGTGGATATTTTAGTAATTTTATAGTTCAAATCATGAGTCAATAAAAACTGGACGGTTGCTCAATTTCGTGAACTGATTAAAGTTAAACATTAACACCGTTGAATGCCAGTCAGCTCAGTGATTCTAAAGGTTAAGCGTTCGAGCGCGAAACTGATAGGTCATGGGTTGGAATCTCTCGAGTCGAAATCGTGGATGCGCACTGCTGAGGAGTCCCAGTGCTTCCAGATTTTCTATGGTAGTCTAGCTTCAATTAACTCATGATTTCAACTACATATTCATTTTGTTCAAATCTATTATGTTTAACACTTGTTCATTTGTTATTTAATTAGATAAATTACGAATGTAAACAATGTTTATTATTATAGAAATAGAATAGAAAAACAACAACACTTAATTAAGTATTAAAACAATTATACAATCTGAAAGTATAGTTCCTTTGTGGCGCCAAATATACGTGCACATATGTATATCTGTATCTATATATACATTGTGTGTGTGTATGTATGTGTCCTAAGCACCAAATACAGATATAACTATTTGTGAATACACAAATGACATGAAAACAATCAAAATAATGTTTCAAATAAAAATATAAACACCTTGATAGATTATATAAAAGTATATAGATCACAAAGTAGTAGTAGTATTAGTAGTGGTAGTGTAGTGAACAGAACACGACTGGGGACAATCGAATGTATTTATGCAAGAATTACAAACTATCTCAGTAAATTCTGATAACCATACAATGAACAATTAACTTGAAAATTAACAACTAATAGTCTAGATCTTCACTGTTTCTTCTGTAATTCCATTGTTCGTGCATTTTCCTACCGATTGCGCTTGATTTCAGTTCTTTCCTCATCGGTCTTCTGCCAAAATACATTCTATGTCTGACCAACACCATATACTACTTATATGGATAGAAGTAGACCACACCACAGTAGTAGTAGTAGTGGTAGTAGTAGTAGTAGTAGTAATAGTAGTAATAATAGTAGTAGGTTACTAATTACATCTTGTTGAATACATTTAATGAATGTTTTTTTAGATATTAAAAAAGTTTAGAGAAATAATCTTGTTTGATTGTTTCTATGTGACTATTGTATCTATATACATGAGGAGAGAAATAAGAATAGATTAGAGTGAAAGAGTGTAATACTTATTTGGAGTTGATTTTCAGTTACTGGATGATGAGGGGTTAGTGTATTAGAAAAAAGATGACAAATCGATTGATGAGGATGTCAATCTATGGGTAGTATGGGTGAAGATCGGTTTGAATAACACAGATATATTCACCATTTATTTTCTTCTGGATCTTGAATTCCAATACTCGCATAGCTACGTTTTAACTCCGAACTTTTGAACCATATTTTCAACATTTAGTTTTCTTTTTTAAATTGTCATTGCCACTATGATTATTTTGACTTCTGTGCTGGTCACCTTATTAATTCCGTCTTGTCGTCCCAATGTGGTATGACAACTTTGGTCAACACACACACTCGTGCTGGGTTCTAAGTCACATATGACTGATAGCTATCCAGGACTTGGGTTCTATCTTCTTTGCATCTTATTCAATTTGGTTGGGTGTGTAATAACACTAACCTCTACTCATTAAAAACCTCGGATTTATATCTAGAAAAAAACGCACAGAAATCCTCATTGGATTGCTTCTTGAGCTATACTTTCAGATTCAGTCTTGAAATGTATTTCCTCAATATTTCTAATTGTAATTATAATTTCTATCCTCTCTATGTTTATCTTAATAGATATAAATAATGATTTTAAAAAGCCAACAAGTGGTAAACTACTTCAACATTGGCTACAATTACAACAAAATTCATCAGAACATTTACATACATCTCTTCAACCTACTACTACTACTACTACTACTATTACTACTACTACTACTACAACTACTAATGATGTTGATGACAATGATGAGCAAAAAGTAAAATGTTTATCTTCAGATAATGCTGTATTATTGTCCAATGATAATTCACAAGCACAGATTAGCAAAACTAGTAAAGAACCATCATCACATACACGAAAATCACATCATCATCATCACCATCATCATCATAGTCATCGGAAATCTAGTGCACATCGTATTGGTAATAATAATAATGTCAATATTACTACTACTAATAATAGTAGTACTAATAACAAGAATCCTAAACATTCAATCAATTTCGACAATAATTTGGAGTCGACCAACAATATTCGGTTGGATTTTGACGAGAACAATGATGATCATGATGAAAATAATACAAGGTTGGTTGATTCTCTACTGTATTTTATTTATTTGTAAATAGTAACAATATTACTAATATGACCTGTTTACCGAATTAGGCATCGAAGAGTCCTAACTTGGGATGCATTACTGTCGAGAACTGATTGTTCTATCCATCAAGCTATCGTTCCATAATCATAATATTATATTATCATCATTGCTGTGTCGTCACTGATCGGAATAATTATACATGTGATGTGAATGGTGCGAATAGTCCACCAGGGTGCTTGGTACCTGTGTGGTTGCTCCACAGGATTGAGCTGTACTGTTCAGATTTTAGCATTAAAGCCCATATAGTGTCTGGTTCTCTTGTGGGGCGCGATTGAGCTGTACTGCTCGGGTTAAGCTAGAAGGCGGTGTCTAGTTCTCCTGTTAAACGGGATTAAGTTGTATTGTTTAGGTTGTCACGTGAAAGTCTGGATGGTGTCTGGTTCTCCTGAAAGCCAATGCAAAATTATCCTGGCCGACAAGGGTATATTATATAACTAATATAATAACTAACTGTCTCGTCTCACGTGTTTAAAACTACAAACGAAGCTACCTTAGTTAGAAAATAAAGGACAGTCTTATCAGCATTCGTTAAGTCTGGTTCAGCAAATAACATGTGTTACTCTGCGGTATATTGAGTCAAACCTCATGTTAGTTCAATCAATCGATCAGTTATATACAACGTAAAATCTGACATACGCCTCAGTTCAAGTTGCTATACCACATTAACACAACACGATAGAATTATTTCAAGACAAATACCAGAGTAATAGGAGTAGTAGTTAGTTGACTTTCGTCAATAATGTGTCTACAGTCTCGAGGAAAATATTGTTCTTTGTATGATTCTAACATGTGATTGATAACTGACCTCCTGATACATAGAATTCAGTTAACACGATGAACTAAGTAATCGGGGTATTTATTACTACTATGTGAATAGTGTAAATATCTCAGTACTGCATAAGATCAGTTGCTAATCCCAAGAGGTTCGATAGTAACATCTAATCTGTAGGTTTGAATTCCTCAATAAGAATCAATTCTTCAAAGATTGCAGATATATCTTGGTGTAACAAGTACCAACTAACTTGAAACAGTGAGTCAAGCCCGACCGTTGCTGCTACTTTGACGTGGTGATCGGGCTTGCCTATCTTGATGAACCAATCGAGCTATACTGGCTGGAACAACCTTTCCTCAAGGTCCTACCATGCCAGACAGGTTGATTGAAGAGCAGTAAGACTCAAAGCAGCAAACCCAACACGTCCGAAGGCGAAGTCTTACTGCTGAATGTACAGAAGTGTGACAGAAGTATGGTGTTTCCTTCAGACAACCAGCATAACAGCAATGCTGCCTTCCCACAAGAAGGGGTTGGTTTAGAAAAGGTCGACTCTGAAAATGTGCACCTCGCTTCATCCCATGGATATCCGTCTCCGGGGGTAAGGTCCTAACAAGTACGGAGCTAACACAAAAATTACCCACAAAATGGTCGTGTGTGACCGACCTCAATCAGCTGTTCCTTGGGTACTGCGGTCACGCTCTCATGTCACTAAGACCACCTCTAATCTAAGTTCCTTTTCAGGTACCTCTAGAAGAACCCTTCGACGATATGAGTAACCTGGGAAGTGATAACTGCCCTCATACCTCTAATAGCATTCAAAATTAACTGACTTTCTAGGAATTATTTTCAAACACTTAAAGCTGTAGTTATAAATGGTACATCTCAAAAATTCATCCAAATCATGATGATAATGATAGTCAGTTTTCAATTTATCTAACAATAACATATGGATAAATTCAACGAAATTTTCTTTTTGATATAATTTTATTTATTCATCTTCTCTGAAGAAGTCGTTTAAATTGAGTCATGAAACATTATTGTTATTTGACTAGATTTCAATGTATCAAATTGAAATTGTTGTTAAGCAATTATCCCTCCATCGTTTTCAACTTCTATTAAAAATGGGAATATGGGAATTTTGTATTCTTGAAAAAAAAATATTTAATATTCTTATCTTATTGATTTACCGAATTGTACTTTTAATGAATTTTCTTATTTATTTGAATATATCAACATTGTTACAAGGAGGCGCCAAACAGATATCTGCTATATAAATCATTCGATTTATGGGAAAATTTGGATACTGCCTAAGTGCCCAAACCCAATCAGGTGGTTTTCTTAAGGGTCCACACTCTACAAGCCTTTGACATAAAGGTCTAATCCACAAGGCAGTGGAATAACATTAGGAGATACAGTCCCATGTCAGCAGGTGACCAATGATAGGTTCATACGCCATTTATTCCTTCAGGATACTGGAGGCCATCTGCACTATTGGTTTGGAATGAGGGTTTTTTAACACCCCTAAGTGAACCCTCCGTTTCCACTAACCCGGTTAAAGCGTCAGGTATTCGCTTTTCGTCCTCTCAATTTCGTAAACAACAGTAATGCTATGAGAAGGAATTGAATAGGACTTCCCTGGAGAGGGAGAACGGACTCTCCCCATTCTCGGCCTTACCAGGGTATTTTGGGGCCATCACATTAATAAGTGGTTCTGTTTATTTTTGAATTGAATTAATCATCTAAATTCAAGGTTCAAAGTATTCTGTTTATGAAAGCTTTCACGTTTCAAAAAAAACGAAATTTAACAATGAATAATCATTATTTTATTGACTTTCTTTTAATTTAGTAGTACTATACGTTTGGACTCCAAACTAGCTTCATCATCATCTGTGATGATGCAGCAAAGTTGTCATACTACTTCTACAACTGGTTCATCAGGTGCTGGATTAGTTGTTGGCTATTATTTATGCGATGATCCTGTTCCTTATCGAACTGTATGGACTGGTGGTTCACATAATCCACCTCCATCTTCTTCTTCCATTTCTTCTTCTGGTTTATTTGTTGAAGTCAATGATCAATCAGAAACTATAGACAATTTTCAAACGAAATTGAGTAATCAATCTTTGTTAACATTAGGACAATTTAAACAATTGATTGCTAAAAAAGGTGTTTATCGGTAAGTTGGTTTCTTTTGTTTTATTTATGACTGATATTTTGTAATCTGACTAAATTTTTTTCATTACAAATGAACCCTTTTTCTAAAATGTAAAATATAGAGGATAGAAATGTCAAATTTGTATTCAGCTATACACACATATGAATTGTATAATGGTAACTTCACTAAGGAGAGACAAATTTCAATTCTATGAAAAAAAAACATGATGAGATTTAAGTAATGTAGTTTGATTTTTCTCACCATAAAAGTGTGGGTCTAGGTGTATAGATTTAATAAGGAAGAGTTTGCCAAGAAAGATTATCAACATTTATATTGGTTTATTGCCCCCAAATGCCCTGGTACGACCGAGAGTGGGGAGAGTCTACTCTCCCTCTCGAAATGCTCTCACATGGCCAGCGAATATATAGCCTCTACCAGGGAAGTCCTACTCACTGCCTTCTCGTGGCGGGGGTGTTGTTTACGAAAGTGAGAGGACGAAAAGTGAATGTCCGGCGCTATAACCGGATTGGTGGACACGGAGGGTCCACCTAGGGGAGTTGGAAAACCCTGATTCCAAACCAATGGTGCACATGGGCTCCAGTATCCTGATGGAACAAATGGCGGAAGAACCTGTCATTGGTCAACGGCTAACATGGGACTGCATCTCCTCACGATGCTCCACTGCCTTGTGGATCAGACCTTTAGGTCAAAGGCTCGGGGTGTGGTCCCCTAAGAAAACCACCTGCTTCGGTTTGGGCACCCGGGCAGTATCACAGCCCACACAAATTATTTTGTGTGGCGCATATGTAGCTGGCGCCCTTTTGTACCAATATATATGTGTTTAAATAAATAAATAAATAATAAATATATTGGTTTATCACTGATTTCTATGGAATTCAAAAATGTGAAAGTTATTTTATTCTTTTGTAGAAATAAGATGCTTAATTTAAATACATGAACAAATTATAGCTCTTGATCATTTACAATATTTAAGTAAGAGAAATGTGAAATGTTTGAATTTTTAAGTACTATGCTTTAAATTGTAATGTGATATTAGTCAGTCAGTCAGTCAGTTACAACGTAGAACGAAGCACATTTATACATCGATCACAGTTGTCATATCTCGTTAACACAACAAAATGAACACCGGATTCATAGAAGTAGTTAATTTAGTGGTGGTAATATATAAAAGAAAGGTTGTATATAAGGATATAGTATAGGAAGGAAGAAAGATATGAAGGAATTATAATCTCAAGGTTTAAGGGAAGATAAAGAGTGTATACACCTACGCCATTGTGATCGATTCTGAGCCATGTCACCTAGAGTGTCCAACCATTGGTTACGATAGTCATGCGGACCCTAACCAAATAGTCTGCATCTACCAACATAACTCAAACTAGAAGTACGTAACCTCAAGCACTGATGCCACGTTTTGGTTTAGCCACCCCTAACTTTCTTCCAACCATCCCAAATACTAGTCAACATCGCGCGTCATGATAATCGGTGTTTAGACATACGTAACACGTGGCCCAACCATCTCAGTCAATGAAGATTCATGACCTCATCAACTGATTTACCATTATTCACTAATACCCTGGCATCTAACCTCACTCACTATTACTTACTCGGTGATCCCAACAGATGCGAACAATATTTCTAAGATATCTATGGTCAAATACTAGTAACTTACGAGTATCTTCTACTCTTAATGGCCATGTTTCACAGCCGTAAAGTAGAACAGAGCGAACTGCTGCTCAGTATACTCGTCCCTTAATTGATAGACGGATATCTCCCATTCGCCATAGGTGACGTAAGTTGGCAAAAGCCGAAGGGGCTTTTCGAATCCATGTTAAGATTTCGTCAGACACCAACCCATTAGGGCTTATCAGACTTCCAAGATAATTGAAGTTTAAAAATCCCAATCATATTAAAAGACTAATATTTGAACGAAGAATATTCTTTTCGATAAATTCTCTTCAGGTTCTACAATTATATATCCAAATTAATAATCCGAAAAAATGGCCAGGTTAAAGGCTATTATTAATTTGGATATATAATTGTAGAACCTGAAGAGAATTTATCAAAAAGAATATTCTTCGTTCAAATATTAGTCTTATAATTGAAGTTGTTGATGCGTTCGACTACTTCACTCCCTATCCTTAGTCCAGGTGTTGACGCAGGCCAGTCCTGAGGTAACAATTTACATTTAGAGTGGGAGAAACGCATTCCAAATATCCTGGCATTATTACTCAGTTCTAACAGAAGACTCTGCATTTTGTCAGTGTCTTCACCAAACAGGACTATATCATCTGCGTATTCTAAGTCGCTTAGTGGACCCTCCTGGTAGGAGATCAATTTCTGAAAATTCAGTCGACGATAGTGTTATTTCCACCAATAGATCTATAATGAAGTTAAACAAAAATGGGGATAGTGGACAGTGTTGTCGGACACCACTTGAGGTTGTAAAATCAGATGACAGTTCGCCATAATCTCTAACTCGACTAATAGTGTTTGAGTAAATAGCCTTCAAGAGGTTTATGTACTTCTTTTATGTGTCAGTCATTCCGTCACGAGAAACGTAGAACCGGTTACATATATGCATAAGTTTAAGCTTCCATACCATATTAGCATAACAAGATGAAATTATCAAAACAAATCCAAGTGTAGTAAAAGTAGTAGTAGTAGTAGTAGTAGTAGTAGCAGGATGATTAGAAAAAAAGTAATATAATTCGAGAAGAAAGAATTATTTCACAGAATAAAAATATAAAATAATTTTAACATTCAAGATCTAAGGGATGATAAAATTTGACAAATGATTATAATTATGGTACAAACCAATCCTTCAATTTATACCTACCTTTATAGGTCAGAACAATGGTCGATGAATTCATGGATTGATTATTATGTCTTAGATAGGCTTCTCCTACCTTCCTTTCAACCTATTCCTACACTAGCCAAACATCGTACTTTGAAGTAGTTACTAGTTTGACAAATGTAATATATTTATAGTTAAAATCATGAGTCAATTAAAGCTAGACCACCATGAAAACCCTGGAAGCACTGCCTTAAGGCCGTTTCGTACTATTATGGGCCTCCTCAGCAGTGCACATCCACGATACTGCCTCGCGAGATTCGAACTCAGGACCTATCAGTCTTGCACCACAGCACTTAACCGATGGACCACTGAGCTGACCGGCATCCGATGGTGTTTATGTCTAACTTCAACCAATCCACGAAGTTGAACTATAGTTAAGTCTGAAAGAGTGGCTCGTAGCTTTCACCTTAAACTCTAACTAATAAACCTTACCAGAAGAGATAGTATTGTTCGAACTAGATTTTTTTTAGTTTTTATCTTTCTTCTTACACTATTCTCTCTCTTTTAGTCTTTTTTCCCCAAATCGATTTTTTCTCTTATATATATAGATTTATATATATTTGGTCTAATCGTAATAATAATTAATCTATGTTTAAACTACACACATTGAACTATACCGATGGTGTATATCTAATCTGTAATATAATTTATTTATTTTGTTACAAGAGAATGAGAGAGAGAGAGAGAGAAAGGGAGAGGGAACGTATGTGTGTGTGTGTGTGTAGAAGAGTAGGGATAACCTAATGATTGTTATGTATATACATATATGAATACATGGACAACTGACTACTAAGTTTACAGTGTGCAAAAAATGCTCTTCACTTGTTAAGCTAATCAATAACTGGAACAAATGTAACCATCAATAAAACATTTAGATATGAACAACAAAACTTATTCTATTGTTCATGAAAGATTATTTGTAATTTTCTATTAAATTATGAACCCTGACCCCTTTTTGTATGCATATATGTGTGTTTGTGTAGTTGTGTGGTTGATGATACATGTTCACATTATACACCTTTAATTTAAGGGTTTCGGCTTGACACTGGTAGGTCCTGGGTTCGAGTCTTGCTCGCGAGAGCGGGTTCGTGGATGCGCACTGCTGAGGCGTCCCGGCCGTCCAGTGTTTCCAGGTTTTCTATGGTGGTCTAGCTTCAATTGACTTATGCTTTCTACCATGAAAAAACCTTTAATTTCATTTAGTATTGTTTATTTGAATCTTCCCATTGATGTGTTAGGATTGTAACTAGTCAGTCTCAGTAGCCGAGTAGATAACGCAATGGCGTTTGAAGCGAAAGGTACTGGGTTCGAGTCCTTTCCAGAGTGAAAATTAACTCAACTCTGAGATGCATCTATGCAGATACATCCAGCTGATCAGTCTCAAATAGGACGAAATACGTATCAAACTGGATTCCACTACTAGTCACTATCCATCTTTGTTTTTAATCTTTTTAGTTTCTAGCCATTATTGTTGTTCTAATTTATTGTCACCTTTTTTTGTTTACTTCTTTCATTATCTCTTGTAGATATTTTTTCAAAAAACCTAATGATGAATTTGGTACAGGTGTAGTACATGAAGAATTAACAAATGATAATGCTATTTTACCATTATGGGAAGGTAAAGTTGTAGCACGTGTAGAACGTGCTGATTAGACAATTTTAAACAATTCAATTATCCTTTCTCTTTCTCTTTTTAATTTTTGTGATTATTAATCTATGTATTTGTTTAATTTTTTTCCTGTATGTGCTATACTACTACTAATACTACTAATACTACTATTGCAACTACCTCATATATATCTTATTCCTATTGATCATTGTTCCTGCCATAGATACACATCTTTCTTTTTTTTCTTGTTTGGTGTATGCATGTATATTCATGTATATCTACTTGCCTTGTATGTATGATGATTATGTAACTATCTATTTAGTTCTGTACAAACTATTCTTCTAATTAACTTTGTACAGTTTTGTGTTTTTTTTTTCTCTTGTAAATACGATTACATTATGTTGGAAATATTGGAATCCCTACTGTGTTGTGCTATAACGATTACTATTATTATTATAAACAGGCAATTGCAGCCATCACTATGCACACACACATACACACACACACATAAACCATAGTTGTTAGAATATTTTTTCATATCCATATCTATTTTTAACACTTTGTTTATTGGTAATAAATTTTTTTGTGTGTATCTGTGTGTGTGTTAATCTGTATCACAGTTTGGATCTGTGCACCTGACTCCATCACCACCACCACCACAACAATAACAACAAGAACCAAAGCAACACACACATACACACACATACTTCATAATCCTCAAATTGTATGTGTATTTGAAAGGGGAAAAAGTGTAATTGCATATATAATTAATTAATTAATTAGTTTCAGTTAACTTTGATTTCTCTCTTTCTCTTCCTTCTTTTTTATTGTTGTTATAGTTCTAGTGAAAGTCATGGTGATAAACTAATATAATTATATATTTAATATCCAAGGTTTATGCATTGGTTCTTGTTGTTATTCTGATTGTTCAATAAATCTCCTATTACGGGACTCCTCACCAGTGCGCGTCCATTGAGCCGGTGTCCAACGGTGTTAATGCCTATCGGTGCTATGGCACGAGACTGGTAGGTCCTGGGTTCGAATCTGGCGAGTCCGGATCGTGGATGCGCACTGCCACAATAGAACGTAACGGCCGTCCAGTGCTTCCAGGTTTTCCAAGGTGGCCTAGATTCAATCGACTCATGATTTCAACCATGAAAATACTGAACTTTCCAGAAAACCCCTTCTGATCAATAAAAATCCATCTATTTTCATCTTGTATACAACAATCGAATTGTTTTAGACAATTTGTATCTTATACACAATGCGCATCATTATAATACTTAAATTGTATATAGTTAAGATCGTGAGTCAATTGAAGTTACACCACCATGGAAAACCTGGAAGCACTGGACGGCCGTTACGTTCTATTGTGGGACTCCTCAGTGGCGGTGCGCATCCACGATCCCGACTCGCCAAATTCGAACCCAGGACCTACCAGTCTCTCGCCAGAGCACTTAACCGATGGAGCCGGCATCCAGCGGTGTTAATGTTTAACCTTAACCAATCGATTTAAATTGCATTTGACCTATAAATGAAATCCTCAAATTATCAACTCATTATAGAATCTTCAAGATCATACTTGTTATCTGTATCATAAAGTTAATATTATAGAAGATAATTTTAAGATTTTGATGACAATGTATTAGTTTCATTTGTTGTTGTTTACTTGTATCTTATAAAGCTTGTGACTTTAAGCAATATTGCGGCAGTCCGCATAGGAAGCACATATGCCAACAAGAGACTGATCAATTTGCAGTCCAAACTAACAGTGGGAAAGTACAAGTATACAACACCAAGTGAGTATAACTTCACCCCATTGCACAAGCAGGTGGTCATCAGAACTCAGTAGTTAAGTAGATAACGCGATTGCGTTTGTAGCGAATGGTACTGGGTTCGAGTCCCAGAGTGAACATCAACTCTGAGACGCACGTACATCCAGATGACGAGTCCCAAGTAGGACGAAACGCACTTCAAACTGGATTCCACTGCTAGTCACTATTCATCTTTGCTTATAGTGTATTAGTTTGTTAAGTCGATCCTGATCATTATAGATTGACTTCGAGTAAAGTTTCGATGCTAAACTGTGATCAGTCTAGTTCAATTGTGTTGATAGTGTTACGACTAATGATATTTGGGTGATCGTTTTTCTACATTAGGAACGAACTGGAGTTTTAAATATAGATAGTTTCTATGTCAACTCAGTGGTCTGAACGTAGCACCCTCACTAGAAGGCATAGGTACTATTCCAAATTCAGTCACTTGGGTAGATTACTAAGGAGTCTGAACTTCATTTCGGTATGTTACTATCACCTTATAGATTAGGGATTCAACTCAAATATTCAATAGAGGATGATAATTTTTATAGGGAATCACCAGCTTCGTTTTATGCGCGTGGATAATGGTTTATTATGGCCCTTAAATCGAGATAATTTTCAATAGATAATCCCATGTAGTTCCTTAATGTAAGACTTTAAATGTTCATGAATAGGACAAGTACAATCTAAACTGTCCCACAATAAGGAATATAATATAGTTCCTAGTAGCAAGCGTTTATTTACACTATGTAATATAATTGACAAATTTGAAATTATATATAGTTGAAATCATAAGTCATTTGAGGCTAGATCGCCATGGAAAACCTGGAAGCACTGGACAGCCGTTTTGTCCTATTGTGGAACTCCTCAGCAGTGCGCATTCACGATCTCGCGGGATGAAGAATTTTATGTGAACTTCAGTTCATTATTGAAACAATGTTAAATCAAAATCACTGTTGAAGGTAGTTCTCAATAATACTTTTATTCATAATATTTATTCTAACTAAAAGCGAACCCTGTATGTGTTCTGGCTCGTAGATGTTTATTAATCACCTATTGCCATCGATAATTATCTCACTCGAATCACTAATAAATTAGTAATTTTCCAAATTTTAAATCACTAACCGATCTTAAACATGAAAACCCGGTAGGGACGTTACATCGTCGTATGGAATTCCTCATCAGTATGTATTCACGACCTTTCACGCTAAAATCAAACCGACGACCTTCAGTTTCTCGTGCAAACTTCTAACCTCTTGACTACTGAGCTGAATTTGTGATTATTTAATTGGGTAGAAGTACTCCAGAAATTTAATGAGAAGCTAGGATCAATCTACTTCATGTCCGAATTGATCCATAAAACATCGATATAAAGTAAATAAATATTAAAATACAAATCATTGTTTCCTTTGTACAAATTAAACTTGTGTAAATCCAATTTTGGTTATTGATTTATTGTGAAGAAGTTGTTTACATTAATTCATGAAACGTCAGAAGTACAATTTTTCTATTAAATGGGATATAACAAAAAATATCTTTATTATTAACTTTCTATCCAATGCTCAATTTATTTCAATCTATTAAGTTCAACCAATGACCACACTAGCAGTCAAATCAACGAACACCGCGATTCACTGATCTGGTAGTTAAGCGATATTTCCTAGACTAGGAGGTCCCAAATTTGATCGCTAGTGTTCATTACTGAATAGTTTGAAAGTAACCTGAAATATCTGTAAAATGTTGTTTGGTTTTCAATGCTAACTAGTTTAATGTCAGTCCGTGAGAAATACCTCGTACAAGAATTCATGTAATCAGAAAATCCTGATGTCGTAGAATACTTTTCTCAGTACATTTTATTCAAATAAGAGGAGATTGATTATGAATACAGTGATCTTGAGTGCTGTTAGAGGTATGAGGGCGGTCATCAGTTCCCAGTTGTCCGCACAGTGGAAGAGTTCTTCTAGTGGTACCTGAAAAGGAAATTGGGTTAGAGGTGGTCTTAGTAATCTGAGAGCATGACCGCAGTGCCCAAGGGACAACTGTTTGAGGCTGGTCATGCAAGACCTTTTTGTGGGTAGTTTTCGTGTTAGCTACGTACTTGTTGGGACCTTACCGCCGGAGATGGAAATCCGTGGTATAAGGTGTGGATTTTTAGGGTCGATCTTTTCTAACCACACACTTCCTTGTAGGAAGGCAACATTGCTGTTATCGTGGTTGTCTGAAGGAAACAATTTACTGCCATCACAGCTCTATACAGTTACCAGTACTGTGGTGTGGTCTACTTATATCCACATAAGTAATATATGACAATGGTGAGGCACAGAATGTATCTTGGCAGAAGATGGATAAGGAACGAACAGGAATGAAGCGCAATTGATATGAAAATGTATGAACGATGAAATGAGAGAAGATGGACTGATATTTACAGAAGGAAGATGAAAGAATAAGACAATTGATCGTTTTTTTGCAAATTAACTATTTACTGTATGGTTATCAGAATTTAGTGACATAGTCTGTAATTTGTGCTTTAATACATTCGATTATCCCCATTCGTGTTGTTGTACACTGCAGTACGACTTCGCCTTCGGACCTTGGGTTTGCTGCTTTTAGTCTTACTGCTCTTCAACTGATCTGTTTGCCATGGTAGGATCTTGAGGAACGATTTTTCCAGCCAGTATAGCTCGATTGGTTCATCACGATAGGCAAGCCCAACCACCTCGTCAAGGTAACATCAACCGCTTAGTTTATTCAAATAATCTCCTTATTGTTGGATTTTTGTTCTCTCCTCATTAATTTTAAATTGTGATAAGGTAATTAATAGTTCTTCGGTTAATATTAATCCACGCCTACCTTTATCTTCAAAAATAAACAAACATACACCCCTTCAAAATTAAATAGTTTTTAAAAAAAAAATTCTTAACTATCCATATACTGGCTTACATATCGTTATATCCCGAAGAGAATTATGAATGGTAACTCTGAGAACTATATATGCACCAATATGATGCGTATACTTCCTATTGTATAACTATTTAGTAGCTTTGCTATTCATATTTGTGTCCTTCTTTTTATAAGCTTCATTATGACCCATAGATTATGATTATACGATTTACCATTCTTGAATTATCCCCATTTTATTGATTACTGTTCCCTCTATCCATAGCGACAACTGGCTGAATCTAGTACAAATGTCATTTTCTATTTTATAGTACAATGTGGTCTGTTTGGTTGGTATATAAAGCCAGTATGTTTGTGAATAAGGATTCATACTGCGGAGGTTGTTATTGGTGTTCTAGACTTAACTGGCTGGGCTAGGCAGAGAGCAAGATTGATAAGTACTCAAGATTGCTCATAAGGATTTTTGTGTATCATTGCTCTAATCGATAATTCATTCCTCTCTAATTGGCGATCTTATCACGGGCACGTACACATTCACTCGATATAACACATATACATGACGAATGTCATGTAATCCTAATAACCATGATCCAGTTACTTATCAGTGTAATTATCCAAAATATGATTAAACCATTCAAAACGTTACATCAAACAAGTCATTGGTTCGAATCCAAGATCAACTCAAACAAATCATTAGTTTGAACTCTAGATCAACTCAAACAAATCATTAGTTCGAACCCCAGATCAAGTCATTGACTTTAATCAATTGCATAATAATATTATCAACCCTCAACCAAATACCTTTGATCTAAAGTCAATAATTAGTTAATAATTATATAGAGTATATCAATACATAGATCATACACATTCTATTCATTGACTTATATTATCAATAATAATCATAAAAGTAAACAAAGAAAAGTAGCTTGTTTTAATGTTTATTATTTGTCGGTATTTCGGTAAATTCCTTTACAAATCAGTAATCTTTATAAGAAACAAATTAGATGTTTTCATATAAACAATGACCTTTAACTGTAATGTATGTAGATATATTACTTATATACATTACATATACTACTTATATGCACATATACTACTTATACGCATATATTACTTATATATGTGTTACTTATACGCATTACTTAGATATATATACATATACTACTTATATGTACATATATACTACTTATATATGTATGCAAACTAATAAAAAATGTCGGCAAAATTTTGATGGTTTTCACCTTGTTTTAAATTATGTACACTCTCTCTATATATGGATTGAATATATAGAGAATATAAACCTTTTAATAAAATATATGGGTATAAGGTTTGGTATTGACCTTTAATAATCATTTCACAGTAATCTAATGTAAATATCATGAATAGTGTAGGCTAATAGGATCTGTATTGTTTTCTTTCAAAAAAAAAAGACAAAAGAGATTTCGAGCACATTTTGATCTCGTTGATGACAGTCTTTTGTTGTTGACAGTTGTTGTTGAATAAGCAGTTTCATTACGTAATAGTTGAATTCATGAGTTGATTATTCAACATCTGAGGGGAAGCACAGAATACAATGGAAATCTCAGAATCAATTAGATGATTTGGACTTCGTAGATGACCTAACCCATCTATCTCATACACACGAACAAATGATAAACAAGGGGGATCGGATGCAGATGTAAAGGCGAGGATTAGCAAAGCAAGGGCAGCAATTGAAGAACATATGGAACTGAAAACAACTGTCAACTAACTTCAAAGTGAGAATTTTCAATACGAACGTCAAGAGAGTTCTACTGTACGGAGTTGAAATGTGGAGAACTAATACATCCATCGTCAAGAAGGTACAAGTATTTATAAACAGTTGTCTACACAAAATACTCAACATTCACTGGTCAGATACTATCAGCAACAGCGTTTTATGGGAGAGGACAAACCAGCTTCCAGCTGAAGAGGAAATAAGGAAAAGACATTGGAAGTGGATAGGACATACATTAAGGACATCACCAAACTGCTCTAACTTGGAATCCGGAAGGGAAGCGGAAAAGAGGAAGGCCAAAGAACACATTACGTCGGGAAATAGAAGCCGATATGAAAAGGATGAATAGCTACTGGAAGGAACTGGAAAGGAAGGCTCAGGACAGAGTTGGATGGAGAATGCTGGTGAGCGGCCTATGCTCCTCGACGAGGGGTAACAGGCGTAAATAAGTAAGTAATTATCATGGAACACCTGGAAACATAGGACATCCATTTTCTACTAACATGGGACCCCTCAGTAGTGTGCATACATGATCCCAGTCGAGGGATGAGAACTCAGGATCTTCGGTCACTTGAGTGAAAATTTAATCTCTAGACTATTGAGTCGGTATCGAATGAAATTGTGCAATAGTTCATTATTGTCTTCAGTGAGTTACTTCCTCACAATAGACCCAGTTGAAATCCACTGGTCACGTCTTCTTACTAGAACTCTAGGAAATATATCTTGAAGTCAGTCACAAGTAAGTTTTATTACTATTCATTTACCAATTTTTATATAATAGGACATGTGACTTAATGGTTGAAATCTGAGTAAATTAATCACTGGGTACATGTTCAATGAGTCTGTTTTATGAAAAAAAAGAAAAAAAAGGTATTTATAGTTTTTAGTAGAAACGAAGTCATCATTATAGTTATCCAATCGGCCCACAGGGAGTTATCAGCATTGTCCAATAGGGAAGCGACACGTTGTGATTCTAGATTATTCTTCCCAAAGCTGATTGGATGGAATATGTTCGACTCCTTCTGAGTTTTTTAGAGCTTCCTTGACTTCACCTGTGGACCATCCTCACACCAACTAAGAATAAATAAATGATAACTGCTGAGATCTGTTTATAGATTGTTATTATATGTATATTCTTATTGTATAACTATTAAGTAACTAGCAAAGATGGACAGTGGCTAGCAGTGGAATCTAGTTTGACGTGCGTTTCGTCCTATTTGTGACTCGTCAGCTGGACAGGACAAGGCAAGAAGAACCAATAAGGACTCAAAGTTGACTATTCACGCTAGTTAACGCGTTATTGCTTTGGCACAGGGCCAAAGTTGTATAAGTCGGTGTTTTGATTGACCATCTTGACACGTGATAATTGGCAAGCTATATGACATAACAGAGGTCATTAAAAATTTATTTCAGAAAATATTCATTTATATTTTGCTTTACAAAAGGTCCTCCATTTTTGTTAGTATACGTGTCTGATCTGTTTTCATTATGTGGAATGTCTTGAGAAGTTTTTACCATTCAATTATCAAAGCTACCACCTTTTTTCATACACTTTCTTCAACAGCAAATATTTTGATGGAATCGTGCCGACAAACAATTTTCTCATATTTACTTCAATAACCATTATGACAGTGAATGACTAACTGAAATACAACTGGGATTGAGCATGTTTGATATTATCATCTATCTAGGAGTTTGATGGTCATCCTGTACTACACTTAAATTCTTTACCCATTCGAAAAGAGCTATTTTCATTAGTGAGTTATCACCACAAACATTCCATAATATTTCCTCAATTTGTCATTAATTATTCTGAATTTTCATTGAAAACTTGATGGACTTTATTTACGATTGATTGAAAGATAAATCGTTAGTAAACAACAGTTATTTCATCTCTGTATGTGGTTCTACATATGGAATGGAATATGAAACATAGGAGATATCAACTCACTGATGACATTGGTGAATGATTGCTCAATTTTGTGGATCGATTGAAGCTAGACATTAACACCGTTGGATGCCGGCCAGCTCAGTGGTTGAGAGGTTAAGTGCACTAGCGCGAGACTGGTAGGTCCTGCGTTGGAATCTGGCGAGGCGAGATCGTATATGCGCACTGCCACCGAGGAGTCCCACAATAGGATGAAACGGCTGTGCAGTGCTTCCAGGTTTTCCACGGTGGTCTAGCTTCAATTGACTCACGCTTTCAACTTACTCGATCAATTATATTAAGCTATAATTAGATTAATTCTTTACTGAGATGATGAATGTATCAGTATCATATCAGGAAAAGTAGCATTTGTTTTCAGGCGGCCTGCATGGACATTTTGGCTATTTGTTCTTGCTATCTATGTAGATATTTTAACAAGTTATCTAATTTTTTTGTAATTATACATTATTATGACTATTAGTCGTATAACCTATTTAGGGGAGTTTCTGAAAAGTGTACAAACTTTCGTTGTACAAGTTACATAGGTCCAATTACAGATACCGTAGTTGCTGGCAATATGCAGCGAAAATAATGTGCATTATTTAGATGTCAATTGACTGGACTAAGATGGTGGTTGGAGGTGGCCAACAGGAAACCCTGAACCCAGGTTTCGTGCTATTTGGCACTTGTCAGCAAAGTGTACCTGTAAACTTGAGAGAACTGATGCTCCTTGACGGATTCGCGCCCGTGTCACTCAGCTTCACAGTCAGAGACGTTACCACTGAGTTATTCGGGCCGCGACCGACCTCCTGTAGAACTGAAATGCAGTCACAATTGATTGATCACTGGGTGGTGGTCAATGTTATGCGTGTCACCACCCAGTGATTGACTAGACTGCTAACTTCTAACTGGCGATCAGTCATTACTTGTCGTGACGATCGATCAAGAAGTAGGAAACGGAAATTTGTTGAAATACATTGGTGTTGAGGATTCTATATTATACCAAAAATATAATATTGAGTAAAGCTAATAATAATAATAATAATAAGAAGAAAAGAAAACTATTCCAAAACTAGGTAAAGAATAATTCAGTATTTATAAGTGATGAACTTCTAGACAAAGTTTTGAAGTTCATTAGTGAGAAATCCTGAATGCTGCAATTTTATTATATAAGAATTGTGACAGATATTACTAATGGAATTTACTGAAGTTACAAATGAGGATGATGGATTAAGGGTTATGTGATTAAACCATTTAACTACCAGCCTCTTATTTAGGTTCAAAACTCATCCCGCATACTTCAGTTTGGTGAGTCAGGTATTGTCATCAGTTCTCACATATAAATATAACTTGACATTAGATACATATATCCTTAACTGTTAATGAGTTTTTCATAATAAAAATAGTAATAATACTAATAATAGTACACATCTAATTGACCTAGATTTGTTTCAAAGTTGAGTTCATATTTCAGTATTAAAGAATAGTTGGATGGTTGGTTGAGGTTACACATTAACACTGTTGGATGCCGGCCAGCTCAGTGGTTGAGAGGTTAAGTGCTCTAGCGCGACACTAGTAGGCCCTGCATTTTAATCTGGTGAGGCGGCATCGTGGATGCTCACTGCCACTGAGGAGTTCCCATAATAGGACGAAACGGCTGTCCAGTGATTTCAGGTTTCACATGGTTGTCTAGCCTCAATTGACTCATGATCTCAACTCTATAAAATCACCAGTTTACATAACTAAATTGGAGATAAATAAATCATATTTTATAACTTTTGTCAACACAGATAAAAGTATGATATTCATCCATTGTTACCACTGAATTGCCAAATGCGAATTCCATAAACAACTGAGTTCACATCTAGGCAGTTCTGTAAACAAGACTGACACAGATGCTGCTTGGAAAGACATACGAGCAGCTGTGGAAACAGCAGTTACATCTATTAGTCATTTAAATCAAAACCAATGGATTTCTTCTAAGTCTATTTCACTGTTGGATTCGCGTAAACTCATCCCATCAGGCTCTGAACATGACGAAGAACGTAAAGAAATTAGATCTAGGTTAACTAAAAGTCTAAGGAACGATCGTGAGCAGTGGTGGGCAACGAAAGCAAAAGAGATGGAAAAGGCAGCGGCTGTAGGCAACACCAGGCAACTATTCAGACTAATAAAAGAAACCGGAATTAAGAAGTCAAGTGTAAGTGAGACAATCTCGGAAAAAGACGGAACCCTTATCTGTTCTCAACCCAAACGTTTAGAGCGATGGGCGGAACACTTTAAGGAGCAGTTTAGCTGGCCTTCAGCTACTGCACAACTACCCACTATTCCCAGAAAACCTGAATGGAACATTGAAGTAGGCCCCCCGACCCTACTTGAAGTTCAAAAGGCTATAGGTAATCTGAAACGAGGAAGAGCAGCTGGTCCAGATGGATTGGCTCCAGAGGTCTTTAAATATGGTGGTCCGATTTTAGCGATTAGGTTGACTAATATTCTGGCTAAAATCTGGGAGACGGATGTAATCCCATCCGACTGGTCACAATCACTGATTGTCCCAATATATAAAAAGGGGTCAAAATCATCCTGCGATAACCATAGAGGGATTAGTCTGACTAACATAGCATCTAAAATACTAGCCTCAATAATTATCGGGCGCCTAACTAAGACTCGTGAACTGCAAACACGAGAAAATCAGGCTGGCTTCAGACCTGGTCGTGGCTGTATCGACCACATATTCACCATTCGTCAAGTTTTAGAGCACAGACACGCTTATAGGCGTCCGACAATGATAGTTTTTCTTGACTTGAAAGCAGCATTTGACTCTGTAGACCGAGAGGTTCTGTCGAGTGAGAGCTTATGGCGAACTGTCATATGATTTTACAACCTCAAGTGGTGTCCGTCAAGGCTGTCCACTATCCCCCTTTTTGTTTAACTTCATTATAGACCTGTTGCTGGAAATATCAATCTCTTCGACTGAATTTTCAGGAATTGATCTACCAGGAGGTTCACATATCGACTTAGAATACGCAGATGACATAGCCCTGTTTGATGAAGACGCTGGTAAAATGCAGAGTCTTCTGTTAGAACTGAGTAATAATGCCAGGATATTTGGAATGCGTTTCTCCCCATCCAAATGTAAATTGTTACTTCAAGACTAGCCTGCGTCAACCTTTGAACTAAGGATAGGGAGTGAAGTAGTCGAACGCGTCGACAACTTCACTTATCTTGGAAGTCTGATCAGCCCTAATGGGTTGGTGTCTGACGAAATATCAGCACGGATTCAAAAAGCTCGTTTAGCTTTTGCCAACTTACGTCACCTATGGCGAAGACGAGATATCCATCTATCAATTAAGGGATAAGTATACTGCGCAGCAGTTCGCTCTGTCCTACTTTACGGCTGCGAAACATGGCCATTAAGAGTAGAAGATACTCGTAAGTTACTAGTATTTGACCACAGATGCCTTAGAAATATTGCACGCATCTGCTGGGATAACCGGGTAAGTAATAGTGAGGTTAGACGCAGGGTATTAGGGAACGATGGTAAATCAGTTGATGAGGTGATGAATCTTCATCGACTGAGATGGTTGGGCCATGTGTTACGTATGCCTGAACACCGATTACCACGACGCGCTATGCTGACTAGTGTAGGGGATTGTTGGAAGAAAGTTAGGGGCGGCCAAACCAAAACATGGCATCAGTGTTTGAAGTCACTAACTTCTAGTCTGAGTCATGTTGGTAGATGCAGACTACCTGGTTGGGGTCCGCGTGACTATCGTAACCAATGGTTGGAGACTCTAGGTGACATGGCTCAGAATCGATCACAATGGCGTTGGTGTATACACTCTTTATCTTCCTTTAAACCTTGAGACTAAAATTGCTTCATATCTCTCCTCCTTCCTGTACTATATCCTTATATACAACCTATAATTTATATACTACTACCACCACTAAATTAATTACTTCTATGAATCCGGTGTTCATCTTGTTGTGCTAACGAGGTATGGCAACTTGGACCGATGCATAAATGTGCCTGGTCCTACGTTGTAGCTGACTGACTGACCACTGAATTGCTCTCTCACTCTTAACTGGATTGATTTCAAAGGTTTCAACTCCTATATATTTGTGTATGTATGACTATGAAAATCCATATTAAAGCACCTGATGAGTAAAAATAAGTTTATTATCGAATACAATGATTATGTGGATTGGTTGAACTTAGACATTACCATCGTTGGATATCGACTTAATAGTCTAGAGGTTAAGCGTTCACGCGCGAGACCGAAGGTTCTGAGTTCTCATCTGACAAAAGATTAATTAATTGGAACAAAGAAGATACAGTAGACTGAAACATATGTATATATATATATGTTTATATAATGTTTCTTTGTTTGGGGGAACTTTATCAATAAACATAGACTTAAATAAGTCTTTCATAGAATAGCTAGATTTGCAGCTTACTTTGAAATCCAAGATGTAAAATTTCATTCCTTTTTTGTTATTCATAATTGGATGTACGTGAATCACTATGTTAATATTCTTCTTAATCTTGAAAAGATCTATGGAAATCATAATTAATTCATTTATTCAATACTGTAAATTCTGTTACAGTAATGAATTCTTAACAATAGTATAAAGCTCTAATTTAACAACAACATTTCAATTTTACTTATTTGGTAATAGATTTTAATTGACTCATGATTGTAACTTGTAATACATTTTATTTGGATGTTGGCTTAGTGGTCTAGAGTTTAAACGCTCTCATGCAAGACCGATAGATCTTGGGTTCGTATCTCGCATGCAGGATCGTGAATAAGCACTGCTTTCGAGTCCCATACTAGTAGGGAATGACCGTCTAGTGCTTCTAGGTTTTTCATGATGGTTTATCTATGATCGACTGATGAATTCAACTATTAAATGTGTATAACTTTTAGGTAGTTTTCACCGTGAACTAATAATGAATATAGACTTATGAAAAATTTTTAAAGTAGTGCATTGTGAATTCACCCTCCTCCCACTCAAACACACACGTTTGAGATTGTAAACAATCTCTATGCAACGATCCTATTTTTAAATCGTTGACCTTTTGTTTCTATCAACGTCATAAGATGTACTTCCAAGAAGGACATATAATTGTATTATTATTTTTATTTAACCCGGTTACTTCACTTACATCTTCACTACTCACCTGTAGTATGTATGTAAGTGTGTGTGTGTGTGTTGACAACAACTTCCAAGTGAAACTCATTTGAATAACTATCAGAAGGGGTTTTCGTGGAGATCTAATATTTTCATAGTTGAAAGCGTGAATCAATTGAAGCTAGGTCAACGTGGAAAACCTAGAAGCACTGGACGGCCGTTTCGTCCTATTGTGGGACTCCTCAGTGGCAATGCGCATCCCGCCCCCAAATGCCCTGGTACGGCCGAGAGTGGGGAGAGTCCGCTCCCTCTCTCCAAATGCTCTCACATGGCCACACGAATATATAGCCTCTGTCAGGGAAGTCCTGCTCACTACCTTCTCGCAACAGGGGGTGTTGCTTACGAAAGTGAGAGGACGAAAAGCGAATGTCCGTCGCTTTAACTGGATTGGTGGACACGGAAAGTCCACCTAAGGGAGTTGGGAAACCCTCATTCCAAACCAATGGTGCATATGGGCTCCAGTATCCTGAGGGAACAAATGGCGTATGAAGCAATCGTTGATCACCGGCTACCATGGGACTGCATCTCCTCACGATGCTCCACGGCCTTGTGGATCAGACATTTAGGTCAAAGGCTCCGGATGTGGCCCCCTAAGAAAACCACCTGTTTCAGTTTGGTCACCTGGACAGTATCACAGCTCTCAAGCAAATCGAATGAGATTTGTGTGGCGCATTTGTATTTGGTGCTTCCTTGTACCAATATTTATGTGTTTAAATAAATAAAATAAAGTGTGCATCCACGACCTCGCCTCGCGATATTCGAACTCAGAATAAGTATTTTTTAACTTTTTCATTTTTCTTTTTAGATATTAAAAATTGTGTAAGCAACTAATAAGAAACTAATGAAATGAATTCATATTTATTCTGCTTGAATATTTCTATGCTTATTCTGTACGAGATAATAAAAGAAACTATATATAAAACTATATATCGAAAAGAGACTGACCATTTGCAGTCCTAAACATCAATGGGAAGATTGAAACAAACAATACTAAGTGAATTTAAACTTCACCCCATTGCACAAGCAAATGGCTATCAGGACTCAGTAGCTAAGTGGATCACAAGATGACGTTTGAAGCGAAAGGTACTAGGTTCGAGTTCCAGAGTGAATATCAACTTTGAGATGCAGGTACATCCAGCTGACAAGTCCCAAATAGGATGAAACGCACTTCAAACTAGATTCCACTGCTAACCACTATCCACCTTTGTTTATATATATGAAATGATTAAACACTTCTAAACCAGAGTAGCAATGAATACATAGAAAAGAAGAAAGCAAACAAAATGTGTATTTCCAGAGTTAATATTAAAGTATTGTTATGATTTTATTTCCGGCTATTATCACGTGATTTCTTCACTAATGGAAATACGAATTTTCCAATCTTAGCACTGTGCCAAACCAGTGATGTTCGTTCGGTATGAGCAGTCTAGCATCCCTATTGGTCTATTGTCCACCTAACCCTTCCAGTTGAGTCCAAAAACACCAATTGCAGCTTCTATTATGCGAGTCTTTTATTTCAAGGATACTCGGTTTATATACCAGACTAAAAGACCGCATCATACCATCAAATAGAAAATAATATTTGTACAGGATCAAGCCAAAATGTGGCTGTGATTGTAGGAGACTGTAATTAATAGACTGGGCATAACTTAAGAACAATAAATCGTATAATAATAATAATCCATAAGTCAAAATGAAGCTTATAATAAGATGAATATAGATAGATACACAATCTAGTTACTCAATAGTAAGACCATAAGAATGTATATAGAATAATCGTTCATTAATTGAAGACTCTTCCAGTCTCCCACATTGTTCGGACATTCCATGTACCTATAAAAATTATCGCTCTGGTTGTTAGAAGATGCATCGGCCTCATGACTTCCGAAGGAACTCGGCTTTCATCATGAGACGTCATTATTACTCCTTCAACTCCCAGGGCAGAGTTTAATTGGTTTGAAAATAATTTTTTCTGGTTAGCGTTAATTTAGCGGGTTGGTTTTCCACAGGATGAGGTCGCTAACCCCATGCCTAACCCTCCTCTTTTACCCGAGCTTGGGACCGGCAGTAGCCCCTGGAGGAGCTACAAGCGGATTTTCACTAAGATATAACAAGTACTAAAGGATATAAACTGTATATGTCGCATATAATTTTACTGTATCGAATTAATTCTTAACTTAATTGATCATTATCATTAATTCATTCATGACTACATTGAACAATCAATCTAATATGAACAAATTGAATGTCATTAACAGAGTTTATCTTTCATGCCAAAACAAACAAACAAATAAATAAATAAATAAAATATTCAACTCCCTCTCCCCCTCTCTCTCTATATTATGACAATTCAACTAGACCGGAATCATATTCATTTTCCTCTTCTTTCAATCTAACTATCTCTTCATCATTGTTGACTAAATACTAAATAATCTTTACTGATCATAATCTGTCAATCAAATTATCCTATCATGATTGATAACATAATAATAATACCATTATTACTATGCGATGGAGGAGAAGATTTGTAGCTCAGGTGGATGACTTTGATAGAGTTTTGTTCTCTGAGCTGGATAGTTTGGTTGTGAAGCTTTCATCATCCTTCTGAACGACATCATCCACATAAACTTCGGGCATATTCATTTGATTGGTTAATTTATATTTTAACAAAAAGGATATTTTCATAGTTGAAATCATGAGTCAATTGGAGCTAGACCACTATGGAAAACCTGGAAGCACTGGACGGCCGTTTCATCCTATTATGGGACTTCTCAATGGCAGTACGCAGCCACGATCCCGCACTCGCGAGATTCCAACCCAGAACCATTCATCCATCATTGTCTTCAGTGAGTTGATATCTCACAGCAGACCTGGTTGAACTCCGCTGGTTACTGCTTCTTGCGAGTGAGGGATGGTGGGTGCGCACTGCCACCGAGGAGTCCCATAATAGGACGAAACGGCCGTCCAGTGCTTCCAGGTTTTCCATAGTGGTCTAGCTTCAATTGACTCATGATTTCAACTATGAAAATACTAAATTCTCCACAAACCCCCCTCTGATCTAAAAAGGATATTTGTCAATTAGGCATTGAATGATACAAATTACAAATTGCCTATTGAATATTAATATTATTATGACAATAATAATGACAAACGGAAATGTTTAAACAGGACATCATTTATCATTTCATATCTATGATTGATAAGCTAAAAAAATGGATAGTGACTAGGAGTGGAATTCAGTATGACGCATGTTTCGTCCTATTTTAGGACTCGTCAGCTGGATATACTTGCATCTCAAAGTGAACATCAATTCTGATATGTACATATGGCAACATGAGATTGATCAATTGCAGTTCGAAATAACGATAGGAAGATACAAGTAAACAACAACAACAACAACAACAAGGGAATGATTGACTATATGGTATATATATATGTCAACTTGACAGATTATTCACTGACATAACTTCATAACTAGCTGTCATACAGAACTAATGAATTATGTATGTAAAGATTTGAATCCGAAATCAGTTACTTTGTATAGTAAACGAACATTGTTTACATAGTGAATTGCATTCACATATAGAAACTATAATGTATAAAGATATTAGATGAATTTGTCATATAATTTCTAGGTTAGTTTACTTTATGTTATTGACTTCAAAATGAGAAATAGATGTTGAAAATGAAGATGTATTAGATAGCTATTTTATTCTTCATTTGAGATTCTACAACAATGGATCCTATTCGAAAACGTTTAGGTAAGTATTCTCTGAAAGATTCTTTTGAATTGGTTGATCATTTAGATGATAATAATATTAAAGGAATAACGTGATAGAATTTAAAGTGAATGATACTGATTTCGAGTTTCAGAGTAAACATCAATTTTGAGATGCAGATACATCCAGATGACCAGTCATAAATAGGACGAAACATGTGTCAAACTGGATTCCACTGCTAGCCACTATCCATCTTTGTTTATTATAATGTGTTTAAACTAAATCATCTTCTACAACTTTTTCTAAGCAATTGGTCATTCCTAAAACTCCTATGCTTTCGGTTTTCCAGAAATAAAGGAATTTGATTCAATGTATGTACTTTTGTAGTGAAGGAGGACAAAAGTGGAGACAATCGAATGTATTTAAACACAATATTACATAATCACTTAATAAAATCTGAGAACCATACAGTAAATACTTCATATGAGAAATACCAATCAATCATCTTAGACTTTATTGCTCCTTCATTTCCATACTAATCATCCTTTGTTCTCATTCTCTTTTCTTTGATCTTTTTAACCTTGTGCCTCCAGGTATTTCATCTTCGATTGATGAAACATACTACTTATATATGTCGATATCAGTAGCACACATCACACTAACAATTTGATTATTCTAAATGACTCTATATTAAATAGTTAGTATAAGAGGGAATGAATGAAATAAATTATGTATTACTTGTTCATAACTCTTACTTATAGTTATTAGATTGACTGTGTAAGTAGATTTGTTTAAATGTATTTCACTTTTATACATATATTAACCTGGAAGCACTGAACGATCGTTTCGTCCTATTCTGGGACTCCTCAGCAGTGAGCATCCACGATCCCGCACTAGCGAGATTTGGACCCAGAACCTACCAGTCTCGAGCCGGTGCCCTTAACCGATAGACCACTGAGCTATATATTACATAGATATAACTGTTCTTTCTTCAAATGTTCTCTTTCATAGATACTAGATAAACGCGATTGAATCTTTAAGTTGACTAGTTAGTGCATATTGCTTGATTTATTGTCTTAAGCCTTCAATAATGAAAACATCTTTTTAGTATTTACTAGACATGTGTTATACTCTACTAGTTGATCATCCTTCTAATGTAGATGTAAACAGTCATGCTGACAGTTAGTCACTAATCGGAAAATTCAATTATGGTAAATGTTCTGTCAATTATCCTTTCCACTTATGTTTTTTCACCATGTTTCCGGTTCTCATTTCTACAATCGAAGAACATATGGAACTCAAACCAATTGTCAACCAATATGAAAGTCGGAATCTTCAATACGAAAGTAAAGTCCGTTCCAATCTATGGAGTTGAAACCTTGAGAACTGCCATAACTATCATTAAAAATGTACAGGTATTTATAAACAGTTGTCTAGACAAGATACTGAATGTCCGTTTGTCGGACACTATCAGCAAAAACCTACTATGAAAGAGAACAAACCAGCTTCCAGTTGAAGAGAAAATTAGGAAAAAACAATGGAAGTGGATCGGATATACATTGTGGAAATCATCAAACTGCATCACGAGGTCAGCGCGAACTTGAAATCCAGAAGGGAAAGGGAAAAGTGGAAAGCCAAAGAACAAACTGAGTTGGGAATCGGAAGCACATATGAAAAGGATGAATAACAACTGGAAAGAACTGAAAAGGACTGCCTAGGACAAAATTGGGCGAAGAATGCTGGTGGGTGGCCTATGCTCTTCCATTAGTGTTAACAGGTGTAAGTAGGTATTTTAAATGCCTATAAAATTTACTACTAATGAGATGGAAATTTAATCCAAGTATAATTTGTCATCATCAGTATAATTTAATTGAATAACCAAAATGTACTCCATAAGTTTTATTTTTTTAATCTTAGTTCGAAATTTTACTATGGAGAATTAACATACAGCTGTGGCGTGTACTACGGATGTTGACATAAGTAGTATATAACGCTAGTTAGGAATAGACTGTCTGGCAGCAGAAAGTCAAGAAGATCGATGAGGAAAGAACGAGAACAGAAAGCAGTTGAGAATGGAAATGCAAGAACAGTCAAGTCTGTGACGATTGATTGACATTTCGCAAATGAATTATTTACTATATGGTTCTCCGATTTTACTAAGGTGTTCTGTAATACATTCGATTGTCCGAACTTGTGTTCTCGTTCACTACATTGCTATCTGTAAGAATTAAACTCTGTTCTAATGAGAACTGACATTTCATAGACAAAAATTAACAGTGAACTGGAAGGTGAGACGGTGATTTATGGACGACCTTTGAGTGACACTAAAAAGACCTTGAGAATGTCGACCTACATACATACATAGTTGATGGTTAGGGTTTTCTTTCATCATAAACTAACGTTAGCTATCATGTCAACACTCTATTTAGTCAAAAGTATGAGTAAACTTCGCGCCAAAATCTCAGACCTGTTATCCTGAATCTAATCGGTTTGTCCAGAAGTTGTATTCTCGTCAGTTGAAGTGAAAATCTACACTAACGATTCTGAATTATTTATATGAAATATAAAGATAAAATATTGTCTTCACATACATCTGATATTAAAAATCTGTAAGCTAATTGTCAGAATTTATAAACAAAGGTGGATAGTGATGGATAGTGGCTAGCAGTGGAATCCAGAATTTGGGATTCGTCAGCTGGATGTACCTGTATCTCAGAGTTGATGTTCACTTTAGGACTCAAGCCAAGTACTTTTTGCCTCAAACGCTATTGTGTCATCCAGTCGGCCACTGAGTCCTGATAACCACTTGCTTGTGTAATGTGGTGAAATTTAAATTCACTTAGTATTGTTTGTTTGGATCTTCTCACTGATGTTTTTAGGACTGCAATGGGAAGATCCAAACAAACAATACTAAGTGAATCTAAAGATGGAAAGTGGTTGTTATATTTGGAATTTAGATTCATAGTATGTCGCGTAATACTTGAGCAATCGAACGCTAGAACCTTCTCAAGTCGCAAAATGAAAAGACAAGTGGGATGAATGTTATTCCAAACAGTATCAGTTATGGTACAAAACTGTTAGGTATTTATAGTTTTTATTAAAAACGAAATCATCATTATAGTTATCCAGTCCGCACACAGGGGTTTATAATCATTGTCTAATAGGAAAGCTGCACGTAGTGATTCTGGAATATTCTTCCAAAAGCTGATTGGATGGAATATCTTCGGCTCTTTCTGAGCTTCTTAGAGCTTCCTCGAGTTTACCCGTGGACCGTCCTCACAGTCGTCAGCAGTGGAATCCAGTTTGAAGCGCTTTCTGTCTTATTTGGGACTCGTCAGCTGGATGTACCTGCATCTCATAGTTGATGTTCACTCGGAGACTCGAAACCAGTATCGTTCGCTTTAAACGCCATCGCGTTATCCATTTAGCTACTTATTCATGATAGCCACCTACTTGTACAATGGGGTGAAATTATAATCACTTGGTGTTGTTTACTTGTATCTTTCCACCGATGTTCAGGACTGTAATTGATCAGTCTCTTGTTGGCATATATGCATCTTGTCAGAATACATAAAATTCAAATGATATCCTCGTTGTCACTAATTAAATTGAATCGAACTCATAAGTTGGCATATTACTCTACTTAATCAACTTCGTCTTCAACAAGTTTACACTTAAGTTAGTCTATTTATTTTATAACTACTCATAATCATTTGATAATAAAGACTGAGGGATTAGAAAGATCAATTCCTATACAATCTTTCACCTATCGCTATTTAGATAGTTACCATCTAAATGGAGTGCACCCGGGTCTGTTGTGAGTTAGTAACTGTTGAGGTGATCCAGAAAATTTCTCACAAAAGACAAGAAACATTCAAGAAACAATAAGAAGCATTTTATCTGATCAGCGTTCAGTAGAAGTTTTGCAAGAGACATCACGAAAGTGAAAAGTCATATGTAGAGTTTCTCATTAGCTGATTATTATATTGCTACTATGTTTAGTAGTATTCTAGAATTTTCAGAAAAACCCAAGAACTTCTAAAATACTATAAAAACCCTATATTTTGTGTACATGAATGAACCTTTGGAGTGAGATGCTTCTCGTATATTTTGCGCCTTTTCTCTCATCTTCAAGTTGCTGTGTAGATTTAGCTTGGGGGTTACGTGAATAGCTTAGGAACCGTATATAACGTTGAATTAACAAGAATTATCAGTAACGCATTGAAGACAATGGTAGATGGTTGCTCGATTTCGTGGATTGGTTAAAGTTAGACATTAACACCGTTGAATGCTAGCTCAGTGGTTCTAGAAATCGAGCGCTTGCATGCGAAACTGATAGGTACTGGTTTCAAATCTCGCGAGACGGGATCCTAGATGTGCACTACTGAGGAGTCTCACAATAGGACGAAACAATCGTTCAGTGTTTCCAGGTTTTCCATCCTGGTCTAACTTCAATTAACTCATCAATTCAACTATAATCTATTAATATTTCATTACTTATCTTAGTGACCTAATCCAAAGTTTTATAATATTTAGTTTATTTTGATTGACATCTTTACAAAACTGGTCATTAATTATTAATAATAAAGTTAAATAATTTTGTTACTAAGCCATTTACTTGACTAAATAACTTTAATATCTGAACAGTGAAATATACAACTTAGAGCTAATCTATTTGCATAGTTACAATTTCATTACTTTAGATTATGTATTGTATATGTTCAATATTATTGTCTTTCTTTTGAAATGTCTAAAATAATCATTGAAATGTAAACATAATGATTAAGTGTATACAATCTTAGTTGTATTAAAAGTTATGTATTGGATAGTGTAATCTCTTTATAGTTGTAAATTATGAATGAATGAATGTCATTTATACAGATACTTCGTGGAGGAGCATAGGCCCCGAATGCCCTGGTACGGCCGAGAGTGAGGAGGGGTCGCCCCCCCTCTCCAAATGCTCTCACATGGCAACGCATATATAGCCTCTGCCAAACAAGTCCTACTCACTGACTTCTCGTGGCGTTACTGTTGTTTACAAACTTGAGAGGACGAAAAGTGAGTGTCCGGCTCTATAACTGGGTTGGTGGACACGGAAAGTTCACCTAAGGGAGTTGGGAAATCCTCATTCCAAACCAATTGTGCACATAGGCTACAGTATCCCGAAGGAACAAACGGTGTATGAATCAATCGTTGGTCACCGGCTATCATGAGACTGCATCTCCTAACGATTTCACACTGCCTTGTGGATCAGACGTTTAGGTCAAAGGCTCCGGGTGTGGCCCCCTAATTAAACCACCTGCTTCAGTTTGGGCACATGGGCAGTATCACAGCCCTCACAGAAATCAGGTGACATTTGTATGGCGCATATGTATCTGGTGCTCCTTTGTACCAACATTATGATATGCTATATGTTAATGCTAACTGGTTAGAAAATGTCTGCAAGAAAACTATGAATTAATTACTATAGTATATTTAAAGTCATCAGAGAGTTTAATGCTCAGTACATTATTCAAACCCATATTCCCTGATATCATGATCAGAAGCATTATCTATCCATTAACCTCCTATAGAAATTTATTCTTAAAATCCTTTATATAGAAATAGATAAATACAGTTTAGTTCATAAGTCAATTAAAGCTAGATCATCATGGAAAACTCGGAATCACTGGACGGCGCAAAATCGAAGGTCCTGAGTTCTTATCCCGCGAGGAGATATCGTGGTTGTACACTTCTGAAGGAATATCACAAGTGGACAAAACGGCCGTCCAATGCTTCCAGGTTTTCAACGATGGTCTAACTGGTCTAATTGATTCACGATTTCAAGTATATATTAAAATTACTAAAAAATTTCTACAACCCCCCATTTTTAATTAAAAAAAAATACAATTTTTTACATTTTCAAAATGTATTTAATCAATAACAATTTTTTTTTGTTTTTTTTAATAATCATTTATTATTTATTATTAATTTTTTTTAAAAATCAATAAATATTCCTTTTTTTTTTAACTTTTTTTTTGTTTTCAAATGGGCAAATGGTCTTCTCCTATTCCCCATTTCAATAATCATGATTATAATTTTTTTTATTATTTGAATTCATTACATTGAACACGTTCTTCTAAAAAAAATGAATGAAAAAATAAATAAAACATTAAATGATTATTCTTTTTTTTTGAAAGGGGGTGGCTTGATTAAAACAAACTGACTCAAGCTAGACTATCGTAGAAAACCTGAAAGCATTGCATGACCATCTCATCATAGTACAAAACTTTTCAGTTGTACGCATCTATGATTCTACTTCCGGGATTCTGACCTAGAACGTTTGGCCTCTTATGCAATCGCCTAGTCTCTAGATCACTGAACTAACATCCAATAGTTTTAATGTCTGACTTTAACCAATCCATGAAATTGCGCAACCGTTCACCATTGTTTTCAATTAGTTCAACTCCATTGATCATGTCTTCTAACTAGAACTTCAGGAAATACCTCTTGGAGCCAGTCACTGGTGAGCATATTTTTATATGTGAAGCGTTACGAATTCACTAGTTAGTGAACGGAACAAAGACTTGTGACCAGAGACCGATAAACTAGCTATTCTGACGCGTCCCAGACCCAGCTAACTAGAGTAAGAAGTTCAAGTTGGAAACCGGGGAAATATATTCCGTAGCAGCCAGAAGCACAGCAATCATAAGGGGAAAAAATCAAACGTATATATATACAGCAACAAATTGCCCTTGGGCATCATTATAAAATAGCAGACTCAAAGAAACAATGGACTAATAGCATTTAAGATAGTTTACAAGTGGGAAATATAACGTGAAGGTAAAAAGAGCGCTATTGGCGCGAAAACAGCTAAGTTCGAATTTTCAAAATAAAATTACAAAATTAAGCCGTTTATGAAGTAAGTTCTGGGGATTTGACATCTCCAAAACATATATTGATTATTATCAGAAGGAGTAGGTGTGTCGCTTAATTTCGTGTATTGGTTGAAGTTAGACAGTGATCTAGTGATCAAGCGCTCGCGTGCGTAACTGATAGGTCCTGGATTGTAATCTTCATGCGACGGGATCATGGATGCACACTGTTTAGGATGAAACGGTCGTCCAGTGCTTCTAGGTTTTCCATAGTGGTCTAGCTCCAATTGATTCATGATCTCAACTATATAAATATTTCTCAAAATTATTTTGTCAATCAACTAGATCATGTTTACAATGACGAGTTAAGTAAATAGAATTTAAAGTCAAGTTACCTTCTAAAAACTGACTTTAACTAAAAAGACATTGAAATTTAGAGTAATGGACAATTGTTCCAATCTAATATATGGAACTGTTCTATATAGTTGAGATCATGAGTCAATTGAGGCTAGACAGCCATGGAAAACCTGGAAGCACTGGTTAGCCGTTTCGTCCTATTGTGGGACTCCTCAGCAGTGCGCATCCACGATCCTGTCTCGCGAGATTCGAACCCAGAACCTACTAGTCTCGCGCCAGAGCACTTAATCGATAGACCACTGAGCTGGCCGGCATCTAACGGTGTTAGTGTTTAACCTCAACCAACCATCCAACTATTCTTTAATACTGAAATATGAACTCAGCTTTGAAACAAATCTAGGTCAATTAGATGTGTACTATTATTAGTATTATTACTATTTTTATTATGAAAAACTCATTAACAGTTAAGGATATATGTATCTAATGTCAAGTTATATTTATACGTGAGAACTGATGACAATACCTGACTCACCAAACTGAAGTATGCGGGATGAGTTTTGAACCTAAATAAGAGGCTGGTAGTTAAATGGTTTAATCACATAACCCCCAATCCATCATCCTCATTTCTAACTTCAACAAGTTTCCGTTTCCTACTTCTTGATCGATCGTCACGACAAGTAATGACTGATCGCCAGTTAGAAGTTAGCAGTCTAGTCAATCACTGGGTGGTGACACGCATAACATTGATCACCACCCAGTGATCAATCAATTGTGATTACATCTCAGTCCTACAGGAGGTAGGTTGCGGCCCGAATAACTCAGTGGTAACGTCTCTGACTGTGAAGCTGGGTGACACGGGCTCAAACCCGTCAGGGAGCACCGGTTCCTTCAAGATTACAGGTACACATTGCTGAGGAGTGTCAAATAGCTCGAAAACCGGTTTCAGGGTTTCCTGTTGACCACCTCCAACCACCATCTTAGTCCAGTCAATTGACATCTAAATAATGCACATTCTTTTCGCTGCATATTGCCAGCAACTACGGTATCTGTAATTGGACCTATGTAACTTGTACAACGAAAGTTTGTACACTTTTCAGAAACTCCCCTAAATAGGTTATACGACTAATAGTCATAATAATGTATAATTACAAAAAAATTAGATAACTTGTTAAAATATCTACATAGATAGCAAGAACAAATAGCCAAAATGTCCATGCAGGCCGCCTGAAAACAAATGCTACTTTTCCTGATATGATACTGATACATTCATCATCTTAGTAAAGAATTATAAGCAAAAATGGATAGTGGCTAGCAGTGGAATCCAGTTTGAAGCGCGTTTCGTCCTATTCGGGACTCGTCAGCTGGATGTACCTGCATCTCAGAGCTAATGATCACTCCGAGACTTCAACCCAGCAGCTTTCGCTTCAAAGGCCATCGCGTTATTCACTAACCTACTAAGTTCTGATAGCCACTTGCTTGTGCAATGGTGTGAGGTTTAGATTCACTTAGTATTGCTTGTTTGAATCTTCCCATCGATGTTTAGGACTGCAACTCGTCAGTCTCTAATTGGTATATGTGCATACTGTGCTTTGCTTACAATGCTTGTGAATTAAGGCTATATCGAAGCAATACGCACAGTATGCACATATACCAATTAGAGACTGACGAGTTGCAGTTGTTTGAATGAACTTTCTTTCACGGTAATATACCATCATTATTGATTCATTCTCAATCAAGATTGTTTAATACTATACAACAATCTAATATTGAGTCTATGTATACCTCCTTCTAATATGTATCCATGTAGATTATGTCTACCTACATCATAGTTTCCATTGTATACTACAAAAAAAGGTAAATGAATGTAAATAACTCCTTTTGTATACATGTACAACAACCTGTATAAGTGTGTATCTATAAAGATATGCTAAGATTGATTAGATAGTTAAACAAGGAGATAATACATGTATGTGGTTACTGGGGAAAAACAAACTATCCGGTTCAATATGTCATGATTATTTTATCTGATCAATTATATATGAATGAAACTTATGGGAATGGAAGGGTTGTTTTCGTTTTGTTTTGTTTTTCATTTCATTATCCATTGATTTACTAATTTCTTTTTAGGGATAATGTTATAATGATATACATTGTTGATAGATATGATGTACAGATTTCATGAAGCATAATTCTATCTGGAGCCCTTCTACGGTTACTGCCCGTCTCATGTTTGGATAAAGGAGAAGGATTAGAGATGGGATTAGTAGCCCTAACCCGTAGATAACCAAGTCGATAGAAAAAACACACGCTAAAAACCCTAACCATGAATCATTAGTTTAGATAGAATTTTATCAATAAGTAATTACCGATATGAAATCGTCCATTTTGTTGGATTTGTTTTTCATAGTTGAAATCATGATTCAATTGAAGCTAGACCACCATGGAAAACCTGGAAGCACTGCACAGCCGTTTCATCCTATTATGGGACTCCTCGGTGGCAGCCCGCATATACGATTCCGCCTCATTAAATTCGAACTCAGGACCTATCACTCTCGCGCCAGAGTACTTAATTCATGATTTTAACTATGAAAATATATACATATGTTGACGTCTATTGTATCTTCTCTGTTCCAATTAATTAATCACTTATTTAAGTAGTATTTTTCTCACCCTATATATGATGACTTGAGAGAGTGATGAAGATGAATCCAAGATATTAATCATTTACTGTTTATGATAGTAAATTAGGTGCTATTTTTAGTTATTTAAAGGAATACTTCGGATTACTGATCTAGTCACATTGATTAACCGAAGATTGTCAGATAAAAGAATATTTTATAAATGATTTCATGGAAATGAAGTTACCATAGAAACTTAATGAACTTCTAAATTTTATAGTTGAATCCATGAGTTAATTGAAGCTAGACCACCATAGAAAACCTGGAAGCACTGATTTAAGGTCGTTTCGTTCTATTGTGGGACTCCTCAGCAGTGCGCATCCAAGATAACGCCTCGCGAGCGCTTAAACTATAGACCACTGAGCTGGCATTCAGCTGTGTTAATGTCTAACTTCAACCGATCTACGAAATTGAGCGACACGCCTATCAATTTCTTCAGTGAGTTACTATGTCACAACAGACCTGGTTGAAGTTCACTGGTCACTGCTTCTTACTAGAACTCTAGGAAATACCTCATGGAGCCAGTCACTAGTGAGCATATGTTGATTAATATCAGAAAAGGTTTTTTGGAGATTATAGTAATTTTGATAGTTGAGATCATGAATCAATTGAAGCTAGACCGCCATAGAAAACCTGAAAGCACTGATCTTTTGAGAATGTTTCTAATAATAATGAAAACAGACATGGAATTTATGTGTTATCCCAGATTGAGGATTATTTTGAAAACGGTATTTTTCAGATCAGATTTTAGTAGTTTATCAACAAGATCATATGTATATAGATGAATTAATAGATATGTAACTAACTAACTAACTAACCTTGTGGGATATCAAAACAATTATGCCATTGATCAAATGATATACCACCAGAACCGGAACATCGATTAATAAATACTTCTAAACATGGGGTTGATGGTAATAATAGTTGATACAAATAGTTTAAATCATCTTGTTGTAATGATCTAAAGAAGAAGAAAAAAAGATCATAATATTTATATAAACTGATAGGTTAAAAACGAAAACATAATGGGTAGTTAAGGGGTTAAATGACACAAGCGATAATCTCCTGATGGAATGATCAATTATCTCGAAATAAATGAGAGTTGATGATGAGCCAAAAACTTTATACATCCAACTAAATGAAATGAGATTTCACAGGTGATTGATCATTGGGTGGTGATCAATGTCATGCGTGTCAAGTCCGTCTTGATGCTGATCGAATGCTATCGATCAAGATGCAATGTGCCCACTAGTCTAGGTGGCTCGACACTGCGTGCAATATATATTGAGATAAGATGGTGGTTGGAGGTGGTCAACTGGAAATCCTGGACCCGGGTTTCATGCTACTTGGCACTAGTCAGCAAGGTGTACCTATAATATTGAGGGAACTGGTGCTCCCAGACGGATTCGATCCCGTGTCACTCAGCTTCAAACAATTGTATATTGGTGAGATGGTGGTGAACATTTGTAGTTCAGGTGGATAATTTCGATTGAGTTTTTTTTATTTGAGCTGGACAGTTTGGTTGTTGAGCTTTCATCGTTCTTCTGAATGACATCATCACCACAGACTTTAAGTAGAAGTGAAAAGTTCGAATTTCTTCACATATAGCTCGCAGTCTATCCTGTAGACCTTTATCAAAATAACAATGAAAGCTTCACGACTAAACCATCTAGTTCAGAGAACAAAACATCATCAAACATTGTATGTTCTTCCCTAGTTTACAATGATTTACGAATGGATAGTAATCACTCATATAAATACAGTTTTGAGTAGTTAGTCATCATTAGAATGATGATTTCGTTAAGATATTCTTAAGCACTAGAGTTATTATAGTAACTTTCTTATGAATGGAAGTTTAACGTTGTAATCATTCAAAATATAAATGTTTTTCAGTAATATATAACTTTAATTGGAAAAAAACATTTTCTACGCAACAGTTTTCTTTATTCATTATATTATCTAAACATGAAGATTCAAAACATACAATACTAAGGGTATTTACACTTCACTTCATTGCACAAGCAAGTGGCTATCAGGACTCAGTGGCCCAGTGGATAACGCTATTGTGTTTGAAACGAAAGGCACTGGGTTCGAGTCCCAGAGTGAACATCAACTCTGAGATGCGGGTACATCCAGCTGACGAGTCCCAAATAGGACGAAACGCGTTTCAAACTGGATTCCACTGCTAACCACTATCCATCTTTGCTTATCATGCTTGTAAATTTAGGCTATAATGAGGCAATACGCACAGTATGTACATATGCCAATTAGAGACTGACCAGTTGCAGTGCTAAACATCAATAGGAAGATTCAAGTGAACAATACCAACATTTGTTGCCATATTTGTACAGTTTTAAAAAAGTGAGTTGCCAAAACATTTTAGTAGGTTATGACGGATTGACTAAAGAAGAAAATTTACTATAATATTTTGTTTTTTTATTGCTTTTTCGATGTTGACCAGTTAACAAACTTTATTTAGGTATAATGATTGTTTATAAGATGCAGTATCAGTCGGTCAGCTACAACGTAGGATCAGGCACATATATGCATCGGTCCAAGTTGCCATACCTCGTTAGCATAACAAGATGAACACTGGATTCATAGAAATAATCAATTTAGCGGTGGCAGTGTATATAAAAGAAAGGTTGTATAAAAGGATATAGTATAAAATGAAAGATACATTTGAAGCAATTTTAATCCTACAGTTTAAGAGAAGATAAAAAGTGTATACACCTACGCCATTGTGATCGATTCTGAGCCATGTCACACAGAGTCTCCAACTATTGGTTACGATAGTCGCGCGGACCCCAACCAAGTAGTCTGTATCTATCAACATGGCTCAGACTAGAAGTCGGTGACTTCAAGCACTGATGCCACGCTTTGATTTGGCCGTCCGTAACCTTCTTCCGACCACAGTTGCAATATTTTCATCGTCAACTAGCTTACAATAAGATTCAGAAAATATTTTGGTAAGACTATAATTTATGGACGAACTTTGAGCGACACCAGACTAATGTTGAGGATGTCCACCTACATACTGCAGGTAAATCAGGGTTATAAACCAGTGTGAAAAATTAGAATTATGATTTACAGTTAATGGTCAAGGTTAGAAACTAGATTTCGGGGTTTTCATCACAAACTGATATCACCTATAATGCCAAAATGCTATTTAGATAGGTGGATGAGTGAATTTCGAGCCAAAATCCAAGACCTGATTAGTTCATCCATAAAATATAGTCTCGCTGACACTTTTCTTATTTTATACCCATTAACTGTCAATATCCAAATATATATTGAACATTAGATGAGTTACTGGTATAAATGAGAAGGAATAATTCAGTATCAGTTCAGTTCACTGACTGATTTATAATGATAGTAATAATAATGATAATTATTATTACTATCAGAAGGGGGTTTTGTGGAGATTTTAGTAATTTTATGTAGTTGAGATTATTAGTCAATTGAAGGTAGACCACCATGGAAAACCTGAAAACACTGGACGGCCGTTTTATCCTAGTATGGGACTCCTTAGCAGTGCACATCCACGATCTAACCTCGCGAGATTCGAACCCAAGACCTAACAGTCTCGCGTCAGAACAGTAACCAGTGGAGTTCAACAAAGTATGTTGTTAGATATAAAGTCACTGAAGACATTGGTGAATGGTTGATCAATATCGTGGATTGGTTGAAGTTGGACATTAACACCATTGGGTACCGACTCTGTGGTCTATAAGTTAAGTGATATGGCACGAGACTGATAGGTACTAGGTTGGAATCTGACAAGGTGGGATCGTGGATGAGCACTGCTGAGGAGTCCTATACCTCGCGAGAAGCAGTAACCAGTGGAGTTCAAACCACGTCTGTTGTGCGATATCAACTCACTGAAGACATTGGTCGACGGTTGATCAACTTCATGGATTGGTTGAAGTTAGACATTAACACCGTTGGATACCGGCTCAGTGGTTCTGGAGGTTAAGCGCTTGCGCGCAGGACTGGTAGGTCCTGGGTTGGAATCTGGCGAGACGGTATAGGGGATGCGTACTTTTAAGGAGTCCCATAATAAGACGAAACGGCCGTCCAGTGCTTCCAGGTTTTCCATGGTGGTCTAGCTTCAATTGACTCACGCTTTCAACTATGAAAAATACTAAATCTTCACGAAACCCCTTCTGATAATTAATATATATATCTATCTAAAATAACCCAGACAAAGACATGTGAATGATGACCTTGGCTAGATGAATAATTCATTCATTCATTCATAAGAGACCAGCAACGGTTGATTTTCTCACTTATCACATGGATCTCATGATATAGCATGTGATCTATCCGCCCTTGTCCGATGTGTTATCATAATGTACATATGAAAATGAACTTTGGAATCACTGATATTAATTAAGAATAAGTCTTCATAGAAATGAGCTTCATCTTTGTCTGTATGCATCAGTATCAAAGTAGTAATAACTTGAAGAAGAAGTAGAAGAAGAAGAAGAAGAAGAATGTGTTAGAGAAGTAAATCACCAATGCTGAATTCTACCGTTTTGAAAAGTTATCAAAAAAGCTGAAGAATAATACTGTAATGAACAAGAACACTAGTTGAGGATAATCGAATGTATTTAAGCACAAATTATCGACTATCTCACTAAATTCTGATAACCATACAATGAACAGTCAATGTTCAAAATAACCATCAATTGTCTCAATCTTCACTGTCCC